>PVJI01002756.1:0-138380 GCA_004026765.1 Micronycteris hirsuta | reverse complement strand
CCCCCACCAAATTTGGGAGGAAAATGGGGGTGTGTCTTGTAGTCTGAATGTAGCTTACCTGAGTTCTGTTTACATTTACATTGGTGAAATATTATGTTATTTATGTTATTAAATACTTTACCACATTCTTTGCTTCAAAATTTTTTTTCCCTATTTTCCTCCTCTAAAACCTAGGTGTGTCTTATGGTCCGGTGCATCTTATAGTCCGAAAAATACGGTAAATGGTTTTATAAATCTCTTTGGTAACTTGTAACTTGAAAGTTTTACTACCTAAAGTAAATGATGGATATTCATTGAGTGTCTAGACCATTTCTAAATAAGATAAAATAACGAAACATTAATGACTGAAATAGGTTTATCTGGTTTCTGTTTATTATAGAGAAACTAAATATATTTGGGTCCATTAATAAACATGTCCTATGCCACATTAAAAAAAAAACTATACTATGAGGAAATATGTCTTTTAAAATTGTGCTCATAAATGTATCAATTTAAAGAACACTAATTGCTTACCTTTTAGTTGTCACTAGAAACTGAGTTTCCTAAGAGTTAAAATTTCTAATTAAGAAACTGGCCCTGGCTGGTGTGACTCAGTGGATTAAGTGCTGGCCTGAAAATCAAAGGGTCGCTGGTTTGATTCCCGGTCAGGGCACATGCCTGGGTTGCGGGCCAGGTCTCTGGTTGGGGGCATGTGAGAGGCAACCACACATTGATGTTTCTCTCCCTCTCTTTCTCCCTCCCTTCCCCTCTCTCTACAAATAAATACAATTTAAGAAGAAAA
The DNA here is from genome assembly GCA_004026765.1 of Micronycteris hirsuta. Classification (NCBI taxonomy): domain Eukaryota; kingdom Metazoa; phylum Chordata; class Mammalia; order Chiroptera; family Phyllostomidae; genus Micronycteris; species Micronycteris hirsuta. The sequence continues at coordinate 137,599 of PVJI01002756.1, read as the reverse complement.
TAGGTTTTTAGTGATAGAAGGCATAGGTATGGGAATACATTTTTGAAGGAATTAAAAGAACATGGTTTGTCCTAAAATAAGGTTGGTACCTTGTTCGTATTCTGAATGCAGAAGAAAAGACAAACCAGGAGGGACTAAGAAAGTCATAGAAGGTTTGTAGAAAAGGAATCCTGAGAAAAGAAATTTTATGTAGAGTTTGGTTCTTTTTCAGCCTATTAAAAAGAAAAACATTTTTTTCTGTATTTGTTCTACTACATAAAATTATAAAAAATGTTCTGCCTGCCACAATAATCAGACAAGAAGAATAAATGAACTTCTGCCCAGAAAGCACAGATTCTTTGTTTTATTAAACTAGTTTTCTTGTCTTAACCAGGTCCTTGATTACCTAAGCAAACAATCTCCTCAATACAAGAACTCAAGTTTTGCTAACGTGCATTTTTGTTTGACACTTTTTTATTGTCACTTTGAGTAAATGCATAGTATAATATTGTTTCATAGTGATACAAGATCTTTTTGAGCCCAGTATGTTTGACAGACTCCCCAGGGTTTTACATTTAAAAGGAGGCTTTTTTGCCCTGGCAGGTGTGGCTCGGTCGGTTGGAGCACCGTGCCGTACACCAAAAGGTCGCGGATTCCATCCCCAGTCAGGGAGTGTAGGGGAGGCAACCGATCGATGTTTCTCTCTCTCCCTTTCTCTCTAAAAATCAATAAACATATCCTTGGGTGAGGATTTAAATAAATAAAAGGAGACTTTTTCTTAACCTGGAAATAGCTTTGGGTTGCTCCAACGGGCCTCTTGAACACTTCAAAGGATTTGTTTTCTCTCCCTGCAGGGGAAAGGTTTTGAACTAATTAGGCCTGTTTGATGTACTTGGACTGCACAGAAAGCCTTGCCAACTAAGGAAATAGTTGTGCTGTATTTGTGTATAGATATTTAAAAAAAAATTTTTTTTTAAAGATTTTATTTATTTATTTTTAGAGAGAGGGGAACGGGGGCGGGGAGAAAGAGAGGGAGAGAAACAGCAATGTATGGTTGCCTCTCACATGGCCCTCACTGGGGACCTGGCCTGCAACCCAGGCATGTGCCCCGACTGGGAATCGAACCGGGACCCTCTGGTTCCCAGCCCGCGCTCAATCCACTGAGCTACACCAGCCAGGGCTGTGTATAGATTTTTTTTTTTTTTTAAGATTTTATTTATTTATTTTTAGAGAGAGGAGAAGGGAGGGAGAAAGAGAGGGAGAAACAGCAATGTATGGTTGCCTCTCACATGGCCCTCATGGGGACCTGGCCTGCAACCCAGGCATGTACCCTGACTGGGAATCGAACCGGGTGTGTATAGATATTTTTATTATTAAATGGATATTATATATTGGAGATTATGTAAAAATGTCCAAGAGTACAAAATCCTGAAACAGTATTCATTTGTAATTCTTTTTTTTTTTAAGATTTTATTTATTTACTTTAGAGACAAGGGAAGAAAAGGAGACAGAGAGGGAGAGAAACATCATTGTGTGAGAGAGAAACAGTTGCCTCTCACATGCCCCCCGACCAGGGACCTGGCCTGCAACCCAGGCATGTGCCCTGGCTGGGAATTGAACCAGTGACCTTTTGGTTCACAGCTGGTGCTCAATCCACTGAGCTACACCAGCCAGACTATTGCTGATTTTTAATCTTTTTGTTTTCCAGATAGAAGGAAACTGTTTCCTCTTAAATTACCTATGACTTAGAACAGTTTGGTAAATTATACCTTTGTAAGCAACAGTGAGACTTTTATATTTTGCCCCCTACCCAATGCCTCTGGAAGTTTGGAGACTCTGAATGAGCAAATACCATTATTTTCATGGCAATCTGGTTGTTTGCATCAGTTCTGTAGAAATCTGTTCTCTTCATAATAGGACACAAGTGGAAACTCTTGATGATGTCTTGACTGGAATGTCATGTTTAAAAGAAACAAACATAGCCCAAGCTGGTGTGGCTCAGGGGATTGGGCGCTGGCCTTCGAACGGAAAGGTTGCTGGTTCAATTCCCCGTCAGGGTACAAGCCCGGGTTGCAGGCCAGGTCCCCAGTTGGGGGCATGCAACCCATAGATGTTTCTCTCTCTTTCTCCCTCTCTAAAAATAAATAAATAAAAATAAATGAAAGAGACAAACATAGACTCCAGATCTCACCAGAAAGCATTGCAGGGGTGTCCAGCCCAGGATGGCTGTGAATGCGGCCTAACACAAAATCATAAATTTAGCCCTGGCTGGTGTAGCTCAGTGGATTGAGCGCAGGCTGGGAACCAGAGGGTCCCGGTTCGATTCCCAGTCAGGGCACATGCCTAGATTGCAGGCCAGGTCCCCAGTGGGGGCCATGTGAGAGGCAACCGCACATTGATGTTTCTCTCCCTCTCTTTCTCCCTCCCTTCCCTTCTGTCTAAAAATAAATAAATAAAATCTTTAAAACAAAACAAAACAAAAAAAAAACCCCAAATCATAAATTTACTTAAAACATTGAGATGTTTTTCTGATGACACATCACAATGTATTTCACGTGTGGCCCCAGACAACTCTGCTTCTTCCAGTGTGGCCCAGAGACGCCAAAAGGTTGGATGCCGCTGCTCTAGGGAATTAAGATTGCCTTTGGAGGCTGATAAAAGTCACTTCGAAACAGCCAGGTACCTTGCTTACACGGTTCGTAGCAATCGTTCTGGGTAAAAAAACAAAAGCTGGTTTCCTGGGAGATGGTGAAGGAAGAATCTTAAGACATTTTGATTAAAAAAAAAAAAAGACATGATATAAAAGCAATAAAATAAAATAAAATAAAATAAAAGACATTTTAAGGAATGCTGAGAACCTGTAAAATTCACCTAAATTGATAGGTATTACGGGAACATGCTGATGGCAACTAGTGGCTTGTCTTCTTAGCCCTGAGAGGCTAATTAAGCTTCAGTCTCGAGATTTCTCAGCAAAGTTCAGCAAAGCAGATTTTAAAAGAGCCTATTTGATCCATTGCTGTTCTCGTTGTACTTATGCAAACACCAGGCCAAATTTATTAAAACTAGACTTGTACAACGAATTAGCCTTAACGTGGCTCTTTGATAAAATGAGGGTGATTTTAGAGAGAAAAAAATAATGTTATCGTAGGAACTATAATATTCCCTTGTCAAAATTCGGTTTGGTTTCCTACGTGTAAACTGGACTAGATCCTGAATTCGTCTGGTGTCCTCCAATAGCTGCCTGTGGCTCTCCAAATATATTTCCAGTTTTTCTCCTATCTTTCATTTTGGAACCACTGAGAACAAGCCCTATGTTTTCCCGAGCCTTGCAGTTACAAACTGCCTTGAGATAGTATCGCGTGAGCTTCAGAGGACTCGTCACAACAGGCAGCCTGGCTAAAAGGAGGACACCCCGACCACCAGGGCTCAGTCGGAACACAGCGTGGCTGCAGCCACTGAGACGAGGGGGCTCCAAGGCTCCATGAAATGCTGTCAACAATGAGGGCTGTCCAGTATAAAGCTATCGGTGTTTTGAAAACATAAGTTCATTTGGCTGAGCCTCAAGCAAGCAGTCATTCCAAAGTGAAAATAAATGCAGAATCTTGCTCAAAAAAAGAGAGTACACCCTGACAACCTAAATCGAATCTGGGAAACCATTTATGGCTACCTGCCCTCGCTTACCTGGTTCCTTGCCCTTTTGGAGCCCCCGATGGTCCTTCTACTCCTACTATCATTATTTGGGCCTTGCCTCTTTAACCTTCTCATAAAGTTTGCCGCTTGCAGATTGCGGCAGTTCCACATTAAGCTGATGGTCATGCAGGGCTTCCAGCCCACCCCAGACAGGGAAGACCTGGGCCCATCCTGCTCTCTAGGTCAGACAGCAAGAGAATTTTATTCCTCCCAAGTATAAGGACAATGTCCTTGTCCAGCAGGAAGAAGTTACAGAAGAAGAGACCTGTGACCTTAATCCCTTTAGAATGAGGATAAAATCTCCTTGCGGGGGGTGGGGGGTGGGGGCTGGGGCAGAGTGTGCAGGGGGTGGAAACAGACAGTGTAGGGACTTGGGCCCAGGAGTGGAAAAATACCGGATGGCCACGAGCCAAGCTAAGAGCAGGTGGCCAGAAAACGTCCAAACCGCTGTTCTGCATACGCAGTTGATTGAGGTCTGGCCTCTCTGCAACTTCCCTGGGGTGTCGGTGATGAGCAACACCACCATCTTGCCCCACAGCACAGGCCCCGAGATAGTTGCCAAGCAACCCGAGAGGAGGAGGAAGTCACTCCACCCCGACAGGCTCAGTTCTGCTCCCTGAACACTTCACCAGCCCACCTTTTCCTGCAAGCCCACCTTTCTGTCCACAAAGCCCAAGGTGTCCCCAGCATACAAAAGCAGCCAAGCAGAGCCAGGCCCTGAACCGGCTCAGTGGATCTTTCCTCCGCACTGCTTCTCCTGTGCTTGAGCATGGCCTTACTATCTAAAATCTGCTTGACAATGTCTCTGGGGTTTCCTCTCGATTTCCATCTCAGGGAACCCAAGAACCCCAGTGCCATTCCCAATAGGAGGATCTCCTTTCTGTGCTTCTCTTCACTCACCTCTAAAATGGGAATGGCACCTACATGCTTTACCTACTCCACCAGGACCCGGAACCCAAATGCAATAATAACGTAGAACTGCCCCACGGAAGGCACAGCAGCTGGAGGCTGGAGGCGGGTCCCTGGCATCAGGATGGCGCATGCGTTGCAAAAGGTCTGTGCATAAGGATGGCGCATGCGTCGCAGCGGGTCTGTGCATTAGGATGGCGCATGCGTCACAGCAGGCCTGTGCATCAGGATGGCGCATGCGTCGCAGCAGGTCTGTGCTATAGGTGAGGGTCCGGAGTTCCCCTGCTCCGCTTCGTCATTGGAAAGGGGAGGCAGCAAGCTGGGAAGCCGCAGAAGCAGCGCAGAAGTTTGCAGAGATGTTAGCTCCCGAAGGGACGCTCAAACAAGTCAGGGGCTCCTTCGACAAGGCCAGTGCTGCTGTCACTAAGCTCGTGCATTTGTCCGTCTTTTTGCTCAGCTTTATGACCTCGAACAAGTGACTTAACTAACCCTCAACTCTCAGTTATCCGGTCTGTAAACTGGGGACAAGAGCACTCGGCTTGAAGTTACTGTGAGAATTAAGGGATACGAGCCTCAGTTTGTCCGGCACAATTCCTGGCAGCCCCTCACTGTGAAGGGTGCAGGCAGCACAGCGCGGGCCTAGGTCTATGCTACTAATGTTGTAGGTAGGTTGGGGCAGGTGTTACTGAAACCTGTTGGCCAAGATTCCAAGACAGTCCCGATGTCAAAGGCCCTTTGCGGTTTTTTCTTAAGTCAGCAAGCACTGGTCAGTCTTGATGGGGAAAACGTGATCGCCCTGGACGGCGCCCGGGCGGCTGCCTGGTTTTCTGGCAGTCCCGAGTGGGAGGATGGGCTCCGGGCCCAGTGCGGCTCTGTCCGATCCCCAGATAAGCAGCTGCAAGGGGTTGGGGAGGAGGAAGGGAGTCAGCAGGGGCTCGGGCTCCTGGCAGGCGGGGGACCTAGGTTGCACCGCCCCCTTTCTCAGCCCCCCTGGCCGCCAGTGCACAACCGCAGCTGTAAAGGGAAAGAGAAAGTGAAATCTTTTGAGCTCAGTGCTTGCCTATCTGGGCGGCACGTTAGAATCACTGCAGGAAACTCAAAAGTCTTCATGTCTGGAAGGCATTCCAGAACAATTCGGTCAGCATTTTCTTCTTTTTTTAAAAACAGCTCTTTCACTAAATTCCAATGTACACGAAACTGCTCTGGATCACAGTTTTTCAGACTTGTCAGATGATGATAATCACCTCTATTCGTTTAAAATACAGTTGCTCAGGCTCTGGAATTAGCACCAGCACCAGAACTTACTGATTCTAAAACATACCCTTCTGAAAACATGGATAGCATTTGAGCATCTCAGAAATCAGACGACCTTCCAGTCAGCGGCACATGTTTTGAGGAAGTGCACGCGCATTCCAGGCGGCGCTTGACATCAGGCAAGCTGGAGGAGAAACCAGTCCCCCTGTCAGTCCCTAGGCAGTGCTTCCCCGTCATCCTGTCCTCCAACTCGCCAGCGATGCTGTTAACCACGTGCATTGTGGGTGAGAAGGCCTGGGTTAAGGCCCGAGATGCCACGTTTCTGACAAGCTCCCAGGTGACCTGCGCTGGGCCTTGCACCGCATTTGGGTAGCAAAGTCCTAAAGTATCTCCTTCCGAGGAGGCTTCCCCCCCCCCCCCCGCCACCCACTGAAGGAAAATGCGACTGGCGGAGAGGGTGTCTGAGGCATCTGTGAGGCCCGTGCCAGCCTGTTCTCACGTCTCCCCGGGAATGGGCAGCTGGCCTGAGGGCCAGAGGGAGGGCTGCCCTAACCGTTGAGAAGCAGGGGCTGGAGTCTGGTCTCCCCAGGACGCAGTTTGCTGCAGGAGACAGCACAACCCTCACCATGAAGACCCGCCAAGCTCCCTCACCGAGGGAAGGGGGCCTCAGGAGGCTTTAGTGGAGTGGGGGGAGCAGACCCATTCTCCCCACCATACACCCCTTCTCCTTCCTTCCCCAAACCTTTCCTGGGGATCCAGGAGGAATTCGGTGTGGGGGACATGTAAGCAAGTACGATGTGAAGTGAGGGCTAATGACTGAGGCGTGTCCAAGAGAGGAGCCAACAGAAGGAACGAAGCTAAGAGCTTCCCTCGGGAGCTGGGGGAAACACTTCTGATCTTCCCAAGTGAGGGCAGCGCCCCAAGCGAGCATCCTGGCCAGGCCTGCCCGCTGGGATGGAGGGACCGGCTCAGACACCTGGAAACCAAGACCCTAGAATCGACTCTGAGTGGAGCTTCCGGCGTTTGTGCCTCTAACCTCTAGCACTGCGACGCAAGTGAGGCTGGGAAGGAGACTTTGAGGGGGTCAGCCCTTCACAGGAGGGGCAGCGGTTATCTTATTCCAGAGGTCCAGCATCCACACCCCGTCTTCCCGTGTCAGAATGCAGCAGCTCCTGTCCCTCGTCACAGACATATGCGAGTCTTTGTCCTTCTTCACACTGAGCTCTTAATCAGCTTGGCCCATCACGGCGCGGGATGCAAAGGCCACGATCCCCAGACTAAGCAGGCTCCAGCTGGGGTAGGAGTCTCGGCCAAGGCAGGGAGGGAACGAGATCTGGAGCCTGCACCTTCACCAGGCCCCCTGGCGACTGGCTTTTGGGCACTGAGAAACTGATGCGCAATCCCGGTGTACTTTTCCCTTTTCTTCCTTCTCATAGATTGGAATCCCTAGAGGAGCAGCGGAAGGGCCCGGAGGAAGCAGCCTGGGAGGGGACAGCGGAGAGATGGGGAGCGGAATCAGCGCTGAGGACAAGGAGCTGGCCAAGCGGTCCAAGGAGCTGGAAAGGAAGCTGCAGGAGGATGCCGACAAGGAAGCCAAGACCGTGAAGCTGCTGCTGCTGGGTGAGCGGTGAGCGGGATGGGAAGATGACCCCAGGGAGGAGTGCGTCCTGCTCTTTCATACCTATCCCGGATGGAGATGGGTTCCGCCCACCCCGTGGGGAGGCGGGAAGATGGGCCTTGTTCCTCTCCCCACCCAGTCTCACGCTAGGGGGTCCGGAGCGCTAGGGCTGAGCCCAGCCAGATGCAGAATGCCAAAGCTACTCTGGCACTGTTCTGCCAGTCCTTGAACCAAGTGGGCCAGGACGGACCCACCCATCTCCAAATGGAACCAGAGTCAACACCTCATGGCTTGGCCAATACTGTGAACCCTGGGCTTTCAGACAGTGACCCAATCTGCAGTCAGAGAACTGTGTCCAGGACTCAGAAGAGGACAGTGGACGCAGAAGGTCTGCCATATAGCTTAGATAATCAGTGTCATGTGCTCCCAGGGACAGGCCTGCCTGCCAAGCACACTGGTTCCTCCTTCCTGCTCTCAGCAAAACGATCAGTGATTAGTAGTCGGGAGCCCCGACGGGAGAGGAAGGGAGGCTGCAGCTGGAGCAGTGCTCACCTGGCTTCCTGCCCAGTAGCTGCCTCTAAAGCCCCCGCCAGATGGGAGGGTCCTACACCTGATGAGCTCCTAAGCAGATCAGGAGGGCGGGCTGAAAAAAGCACAGCACCTCAGTGGCCAGTCAGAGAAAGTGAGCGTTGGACACTCAGCTTAGAAAAACCCCATCGGCAGTGCAGAGGGGTGCGAGGGCCTGGCTGGGCGGGGTGTGCACACCCAGAGCAGCCTGGGAAAAGGCGCCCGCTGTCCTCCGCCCCTCCCGCCCCCCTCCCCACCCCACCGCTGACAGATGTGTGGCACGGCCCTAGGGACACACTGAAGGGGCACGCCTCTGTAAGCTGGACCCAGACTCCATGGAGCCCAGGAGGCTGCAGAAGGGGGAGGAGAGGGCTAGGCTGCTAAGAGAGCTTTTAAGCCTAAGCAGCTTTCTTCCACATTTAGGATAAGCGGCTTAGAGGAACCAGCAGACAAAGTGGGAGGGGTGAAGCCCTGGCTGTTGTAGCTCAGTGGATTGAGCACGGTCTGGGAACCAGAGGGTCCCGGTTTGATTCCCCATCGGGGCACATGCCTGGGTTGCAGGCCAGGTCCCCAGCGAGGGCCATGTGAGAAGCAACCATACACTGCTGTCTCTCTCTGTCTCCCTCCCTTCCCCTCTCTGTAAAATAAATAAACAAAATCTTAAAAAAAAAAGGGGGGGAGGAGGGGTGAAGGGAGGGGTGAAGGCATTGGGGGGTGCAGACTCGGGGAGAGGGCCTAAGGGTAGGTGGTTGATGGAGGGGGAGCGGAGTGTGAAGGAGGGTATTAGGGCCTTTTAGTCAATAAAGGAGACAGAATGAGGGTGGAAAAAACAGCATTTCAGTGGAGAGACCCAGCCCTCTCCACTCCTGCTCCAAGACCACGTTCCTGAGTGAAACGGGCAGAGGGGGGAAATGTGTTCAAGGAACTCCCCTGATTCCGCTCAGCGGTTCTCAGTGAGATTTTGTCCCCACCCACGGGGACGTCTGGAGGCATCTGTGGCTGTCAGGACTGTAAGCATGGAGTGCGGCCGACTTCTGGTGAGTGGGGTCAGGAACGCGATCATCCAGCCCAAAATGCTGGCAGTGCAGAGGCGGCGAAACTCTGCTCGAAGTCCAGAGCGAAGGGCCTGGGCTCAAGGCTGGCGGCCACACAGGGCTGCCATCACTGCTGCGCAGTCCCTCCTGGGGCGCCCGGTGAGCACGGGCCACCTCACCGGGGGGTGGGGTGAGCGGGTGCAAACCTGGAGCGCGAGCCTTTCCCCCACAGGTGCTGGGGAGTCAGGGAAGAGCACCATCGTCAAGCAGATGAAGTGAGTAGGAACGAAGGTCCGCGGGGCCAGGGCGGGGTGCAGAAGGCACAGAGCCGTGTTGGCACGGAGGATGGGGTGGCTCTTAGCTCGGAACCCTGACATGAAGGTAGAAAGGACCCAGTGCACCTTGTGTGCACGTCCCCCGCCCCTCCGACTGCCCACCTCGGGGCAGCAGTAGCAATAGAAAACCAGGCGCTTATGACCCTTCACCTGCCCCCCGACTCCCAGTCCCTGCGATCCGGCTGCTCGGCCAGCTAAGGGGCGGGCGTGCGCTGCCGCAGGATCATCCACCAGGACGGCTACTCGCCGGAGGAGTGCCTGGAGTACAAGTCCGTCATCTACGGCAACGTGCTGCAGTCCGTGCTGGCCGTCGTCCGGGCCATGTCCGCGCTGGGCATCGACTACGCCGAGCCCAGCCGTGCGGTAGGTGCCTAACGGTATGTGGTTAGGGTGGACGGAAAGAAAGGCAGATAAGAAACAGGGTAGAGCATGGTCCCGAAACACCAAGGCTGCGGGTTCAATCCCCGGTCAGGGCGCATACAAAATCAACCAATGAATGCATAAATGCTGACGGGTTCCTATGTGCCATCTCGTCCACTTCATGGGCATCCGGTCTTGAAACTCCCAGCGTCCCCGAGCAGAGGACCGCGTCCTGTGGCAGCTTGTAGACTGAGGACGGGAGGTGGGGACACGCTCAGGAAGGCCCCGGGACCTCTGCTATCTGCTGGGCACCCAGGACTGGATAGATTGCCCCCCTCCGCCTCTCAGAAGCCCACTCAGAAATTACTCAGCGTGCTTTTCGAGGCAGAACCTTCACGGGCCGCCGTCCCCACCCCAGGCTGTGGCAGCCACGCCAAGTGCTCCCCTTGCAGCAGGACTCCCAGAGGCCTCCGCCAAGCCGGGTCTCCTGCCCAGCCCCCAGCCAGGTTTCTGCCTCGCAGGATGACGGGCGGCAGCTCAGCCACCTGGCTGACTCCGTCGAGGAGGGCACCATGCCTCCCGAGCTGGTGGCGGTCATCGGGAGGCTGTGGCAGGACGGTGGGGTGCAAGCCTGCGTCGACAGAGCCGCGGAGTACCAGCTCAACGACTCGGCGTCCTAGTGAGACTGGCTGGGGACGGGAGGGAGGGGGCGCGGGCGCCTTCCGGGAGAAACTCCAGGCCTGAAGGCTGGCAACCGGAGCACTCAGTGCGGCCTGCGTCCCTGCTGGCTGGGCTCCTGCAGGGTTTTGCTGCGTGTTGAGCGTAATGCCTTCAGATCGGGGCACGGGCCACTCTGTATCGCATGGGCCTACCAAGCTGAAGGCCCAAAACTCAAACCAGGGGCGTGCTGTGTAGCAGCCCTCACCAGTCCCCTAAGTCACACACGTCACCGCTCCCTTCAAAACCTCGACCGCTAAGGCGGCCGGCCCCGCAGTCTGCCACCCTCTCCCAGAAGGCCCCGATGCCTCGTGGCCCTTTGAGGGCTGAATTTTCTAGCTGGTAACCCCGACTCTACTTAGGCCGCCCACCAGAAATGATGACAGTTTCCTCTGCTCATTCCGTCTGCGCCCCCGGTGCCAGGGCGTGGGATACAGAAGTCGCCAGGGCAAACCGAAGGCAGTTGGGCAGCGATGGGAAGAAACAGCTGTGCAAAGCTGGCTCCCAGAAACGAGGCGCACAGAGTGTGTCCTTCAGTCTGACCTCCAACAACGAAGTCCCAGAGACGGGCATGAGCTTCGCAGTCTAAGACACACCCCGGCTCAGCCCTCGTCCTGTCATCTAATCTGGTGACACGGTACCCTTGACTGTCCCCGGCCGTGCTGGGCACGCCATGTCATTTCCTCTGAAGAAGCTTCCAAGGCAGACAGGACTCTTTACTAGTCCCATTTACAGATGGAAATGGTTCAGAGAAATTAATTAACTCTGTGCATAACTGATATGCTCCAAATCATATCAATAAATGGCCGGTCTGAATTCAGGCTGGATTTGAAGTCAGGTCTATTTGGCCACAGAGCTGATTTTTTTTTTTTTAATAGTATCCCACAGTGCCTCTCGACCCTGAACAAGTCATTTAACTCCTCTGACTTTTTCCTTCATCTGTAACACGGGACATGAAACTGAGGCTTATGAGAGCGAGAGAGAATGTAAACGCGAGGTGCCCGGCGCACAACAGGCGCTGGTGTGACTTCCCCTTCCCCCTTTCTCGGGGCGCCTTCACTCCACATCTGCCTTCCTCCCGCCCCACCTTGTTTTTTTATCTTTTTTTTTTTTTTAAGATTTTATTTATTTATTTTTAGAGAGAGAGGGAAAGAGAGGGAGAGAAACAGCAATGTATGGTTGCCTCTCACATGGCCCTCACTGGGGACCTGGCCAGCAACCCAGGCATGTGTCCTGACTGGGAATCGAACTGGGACCCTTTGGTTCCCAGCCCATGCTCAATCCACCGAGCTACACCAGCCAGGGCCCCACCTTGTTTTTTAAACTGTTTTTTTAAGGCAACAGTCAAACATAGACAAAAGTAGAATTATACAACAAATCACTTGCTTCAACCGTTATGAACGCGTGGCCACTCCCATTGCGTCTTCATCCCCCACTGGGTTATGTTGAAGGAAATCCCAGCTATCCTATGATTTCACCCTAAAAATTTCATCACGTATCTCTAAAAATGACTCTTTTTAAGAAAGAAATCACTGCCCTGGCTGGTGTGGCTCAGTGGACTGAGCGCGGGCTGAAAACCAAAGGGTCGCCAGTTTGATTCCCAGTCAGGGCACATGCCTGGGTTGCAGGCCAGGTCCCCAGTGGGGGGCGTGTGAGAGGCAACCACACATTGATGTTTCTCTCCTTCTCTTCTTTCCTTCACCTGTCTTTGAAAATAAATAAATAAAATCTTTAAAAAAAAAAAAAAGAAATCACTATATAATCACTACACCTAAATATGTAATTCCATAATGTCATGAAATATTCTAGTTTCCCCATCATGTCAAATGTCCCCCCACAACCTGATTCAGGGCGCAAACACCGTCCATGCATCGCAGCGGTTCCTGCCGCGTGTCCCTACAGTCTCTCCTCACCCACTCCCACTTTTGGACGGAACTGCCGGCACCCATTGCAACCACCAAACCTCACGCGAGGGTCTAGAACACCCGGTAGTCAGGGGAAATGCAAGGCCGTCACCTGACTCGACTCACAGGGGGCAGGACCCTGCCTCAGAGGGGCCGGCCCTCAGCCCACCCCACACTTCCTTCTGTAAGGACGCCCGAGGGTTTGCTGGGAAGAGCCTTAGACGGCACCACACGGATTCTAGCCCGGGTTCTCCCATGTAGGTTCCATGCCTGTGGGTGAGGTTCTTTACCTTTCTTGGCCTTGGCCGTGGAAAAATCTAGTGTCATCAATGCCGATGACTTTTCTCAGCTACCTGAACCAACTAGACCGGATTACGGCCCCCGACTACCTCCCCAGTGAGCAAGACGTGCTACGGTCCAGAGTCAAAACTACGGGCATCGTTGAGACCAAGTTTTGCGTCAAGGACTTGAACTTCAGGTGAGTACAAGGCCCCCCGAAGGCACCACAGACACACACGCAGTGCCCCGGGGGCGTGGGCGTACTTCCTGACCTTCCCCGAAGCCCAGTTTGAGTTTGTGTCCTACCGCCCTGGACACACAGGTCCCCTCTTACGGCCAACTGGCCCCACAGGAGCCACGTCCCCGGGGGCCAACACCAAGGGCATGTGGTCACGAGCTGGTCATACCTAGGAGGACAGCCATGTCTCCCCTCAGGATGTTTGACGTGGGAGGGCAGAGGTCAGAGCGGAAGAAGTGGATCCACTGCTTTGAGGGAGTCACCTGCATCATCTTCTGCGCGGCCCTCAGCGCCTACGACATGGTGCTGGTGGAGGATGATGAAGTGGTGAGTGAGCGGCCCTGGCTCCAGGCAACCTTGATGGACAGTCCCCCATGACCCTCCCTCTGTGAGATGTGTCACTCCTGCGCCCCACCCCCCACCAGTGATTTCAGCTAATGGTGATCCTCTGCCAACCTTCTAACAGACCAATCAGTATCACAGGCAAAGAACTGTAGAAAAACCTCGCCTGCCAGTTCTAGGTTCTAGGTCGGCACTTTGGAGCTCCAGATTTACTGCGTGAGCTTGGTCCCGGAGTGGACATCCGAGCATTGCATGGCCGGCACAAGTCATGGGAGGGACTGCCTGTTAAAGGGACAGGGACCAACTGGGCAAAAGCAAAGGAGCTGCACTTAGCACTCTCCCGGGCTGCCCGTGGAAGGGACGGGTAGGAGACGCGGACGACAGAGCAGGGTCGGGTGCACCTGCACACAGCCCAACAGCGGGGCTGAAGTATACGGACCGAGCGCACACAGGACGAAGACACAGCACACCACGTGTGTCACACGCCACTCTCATGGGCAGCCGGGGGGTCACCTGAGGGTGGTTCTCTGGGGCCTGGGGTTTTACAAGACAGGAGCTCTGCAGGGCAAGTGTCGGCCCAGACGGTTCCCTCTGAGTTTGAGGCAGAGGACGCCAAAGGCAAGGGTGACGCTGATTTCACATCAGCATCTGCTCTGCGAACGGAGGCCCGGAGCTGATAGGCAGGAGAAAAAGCGCCTGCCCTCCCACCCCTCGCTCCAGTTTTTCTCCCTTCTCCTTAACAGTTCAAGTTCACATCAGAGCACTCTAAGTTCCTTCGGGCCCAAATGTCTCACAGGGCCACTCATCTTCCAGTATCTCTTCAAGGGGTGTTAGCAATGACAAAGGCTAGAGGTCAGCTTTTCTTTATCAGATGAAAAGACTGAAGTTAGCTAAGAGCACACGTACTTCAAGACTCCACAGGCCTGCTCCCCAAGACCAGGCTGGTCTGGGGCACTGGGCCACCTCTGCGCTCTGCAGACACACAGCAGCCTCTCCCCCTCCCTCACAGGAGGAAATAGGGCGGAAGTGCTTGGGTGTGGCCCTGGGAAGTTCTCCAGCCCCTCACCCTTGGGCCCCAGGGTCCAAGAATCCCCATTACTCTCCTGCCCACACTGAGACCCAGGCCTCTGGAACAGAAGCCTATCAAAATCCTCCTGGAGACGCAAGTCGGCACATGCTGACTCGGGCCCGGTTTCAGCCCCGTATCAGGAGCACTGATGGATGTCAAAGCCCTCAGCTGTGCCCTGGCCGCCACAGACCCGCACAACACTCTTGACCTTCGCAGTCAGGGACATTCTCCATACATGATCTCATTTACCTTGTATAATAACTCCACCAGATAGGGAAACAGACTCTGGAAACCTGATCGTTCTCCCCAGCCACACAGCCATGACAGGGAGACGAGAAGCCAGGTTACTGTGGCTGAACTAGAGAGAAGCTATCCCCTCATCTTTCCCTCACATCTGGAGTGCTGGTCTCCGCGGAAGAGGCGGCGGCCGGAGGCCCCCAGCGCCCTGCCTGACGCCCCCGCGGCCACCCCTCCCCCCAGAACCGCATGCACGAGTCGCTGCACCTGTTCAACAGCATCTGCAACCACAAGTTCTTCGCGGCCACGTCCATCGTCCTCTTCCTCAACAAGAAGGACCTCTTCGAGGAAAAGATCAGGAAAGTCCATCTCAGCATCTGTTTTCCGGAGTATGACGGTGAGCGAGCGTCCAGGGGACAGAGAGGGACTGTCCTTGAGGAGTACTAAGTGAAGCCCCTGCTTCGCCAAGTTGGTGATCCCGCATCCCTTTAATACTCCTTCCTCTTAGGAGCTTTGTGATGTCCGAGTGATGCTCGGACATCTCGTCTGAGAAACGTGGGCACTCAGCCAGAGGTCCGAGTTCCGATGGCTCTGGCACGGAGCCCATATTAGACGCAGGAGGGCCGCTGGCTATTCAAATGGTAGCTGCCAGCAGCCAGGGGTGGAGACGCGGACGCCTCTTTCCTCAGTTTCTTTGCTCAACTCCAGTGAGAATCGCAGGAGAGCAATACAGGAGGGGACCCGTCTCCCCGAGTGGGCCCCCAGCCGCAGCTAACACAGCGTTTGAGGACCAAGTCAGCCACCTAAGTGAGCATCTGAGAAGCGTTCATTTACCCGACTTCTTTACTGTTTTTTTTTTTCACCCCCGGAAAACCAGGAAACAACTCTTATGAGGACGCAGGAAGTTACATCAAGAGTCAGTTCCTTGACCTTAACATGCGAAAAGATGTCAAAGAGATCTACAGTCACATGACCTGCGCTACAGACACGCAAAATGTCAAATTCGTGTTTGACGCAGTTACAGATATCATCATCAAAGAAAACCTCAAGGACTGCGGGCTCTTCTGACCGTCACTGTTGCTCAAGTACATGCGCTACGGACGGGACTGGAGTCTGCGGGATTTCCAGTGGGACATCACGGGTCACGGCACCGTGACCTGGGGAACGAGGGCATCCTCCCCCGGAGACGGGGTAGGCATGGCCGGGACTGCTTTCCCATGCTGTGCTCCGAGCAGGGCGCTGGGGCAGTTTAAAGAGAAAAGGCCAGGAGTCAAAAGACCCAGGTTCCAGTACAGGTTCTGCAACTTAGTATACAGTGTAAACACACCCTTTGCCTGAGCACCCCCCCCCCTAAACCGGAGATCATTTCTCTGCCACCTCACAGGGCCACTCTGATGATCCAAACGTAACAGAAGGGAAGGCACAGAAAGGTGTGTGGTTGGAGTCACAGACAGAAACCCTGCATTAGAGCTGCCGCCTGTGAAATTCAACACCAGCTTTCCAGATGAACTATCCCAAGCAAAGCAGAAAAAAAAAACCCAAACAAACCCCAAAAAACAAAACAACCCCACAATGAAAAACAAACCCTCAAGCTAAGTCTGTTAGGGGTGGGTTTACTAAGAGATCTGATCACTGGGGAGGCGAGTTAGTTTCCAAGGCCCCGTACCTAAAAACAATCATCTTTATTAAGCATAGACTATCCCCTCCTCCCTCCTCCAAGCTGCTGAAGAGACAAAGTTTCCTTTAGCTCTGAGTAACTGTTTCTCAACTACACAAGACACTTTCTGAATAATCTGGGAGTATATCAACACATTCCCTCTCGGGAGTACTAATGATTTTATTGCAGCTACTTCTCCCTCATAGAATTTAGAATGAGAGAGCAATCCTGAAATTCTCATTTCAACTGCTCCGTGTTTGGGAACAAAACAGGCAGCTGCTCTTGCTTTAGGCAATAAAAATCTGTGCGGCTGGGTGGGTTCATGCAAGGCCTGGCTGAAAACAACATCTTCCCAAACAGACCAAGTCAATTACCCCCTTTTAACTCCTCGGAGGAGAAAGGAAGCTGGCTTTGCATTTATCCTCACAGGAGGGGGTGAAGTCAAGTACAGATTTAGCATTTACAACTACTAGGGAGGAAGGCTCTTGGCATCATGATTTAGTCTATAAAAGAATGTGTCAGTTAAAATGAAAATACTCTCCTTGCCAGAAACACACTTTTCCACTTCGGCTGCTACTAGCCACAGTGATACCAGAGAGCCATATGAGCTTAGAGTACACTGAGGAAAAAACCTGGGGCTGTTAAAATTGGATTCATTTCATAGTCTGAGTCCTAGAAAAGAAACCAGTTTGGGAGGGTTACCAGAGAATTAAGGGAAACTACGCTGCCTACTGTCGGTTAACTAACTTCAGCCAAAGGAAAAGTCTGGGGAGGACTTCTTGTATCCATGAGCCGTTCGGGGGCTTTTCTAAGTGGCTTGCTTCAACTCTGACTTACTTCAGAGTCCCCCCCACCCCCCACCCCAAATACAAGAGAAAGTTTTAGAAAGTCACAGAGGTAGAAGTGAGCCAGCTGGGCTGTGTGGGTTCAGGAAGCAAGTAACAGAGGCAAAAGAAGGGCCCTTGGAACTTTGGAGAGAGCAATGGTATGCGCCTTGAGGGAATAAGAGGGAGAAAGATAAGGGGGAGGGAAGGGTGGGGGAGGCAAGGGGGGGGAAGGAGAGAGAGAGAGAGAGAACTCTATTTTTTTATGGATCCTTTGGCAGTCTGATGAAACCTCTGGCCTCTTCAGAATACTTAAAAATGCCTGAAATAAACTGAGAACCACACAGAACACCAGCACTGGATGCAGTTCCGTCCTGGCAGCTCTGAAGCACCAGGTCGGAATCCTCACCAGAGCTGCAACCTTGTCCACACAGGCCCCCAACGTAATCTATCCCACTTAATCTACCTTCAAACAGGGAAGCCCCACCTCCCCACACTCTCTTTCCTTCTTTTATGGGCTTTTCCTTGACCTCTGACTCCAGGCAGGAATTCGTTACGGGCCGGACTATGACCAGCCCTCCCGGTCACTGGTGTTTCTGCAGAACCTGCCCTCAGTACGGGCATGGAAACAGAGCCAGCGAGACAGGTCTTCTGGTAGAACAATGTCCAGCAGACGAAAACAGTCTAGTTTAACTGCCCCCCTTTTCTCTGGTTGACGTCCCAACTTTTAACTGGTTTATAAACAGTCACACGAGCCACCTTGCATGAACACTCAAATTCATTCTGGAGGCAGAAGCAGCAGTGCCTAGAGCAACCGTGTTCCATGGCTGCTTCAGGATCTGTTTATTCACCCGACAGTGCTCTCAACGACAACTCTTCGGGCAAGTCTACATCGGCTAAAACTCTGGGGCCTGGTCCTCCATTCCCTTGCACCCTAGCCCGGCGTCAAAATTATTGCTGGAACTCTCGGCCAACACGCGCTCGCCTCTGGGTAAAAAGGCGAGTGCCGCGGACAGGCTTCCCCGGAGGGCACTGATCCTTCCCCAGCCCGACTGTCAGGCCCCCAGGGGGTTCCCAAACCACGCCTAGAGCACACTTGGATTGCACTTCGCACAAGTGGCTTATTTTTATCTCATGGGCTTTTTGATTCGCGTGCATGAAAAGTTCTCTTTGCATGTAATAGCGGCTAGAAAGCTTAAAACCAAAATGAAGCCACCTGCTCACTGCTGTCTTTGCCTTCTTTTGCTTCCTTTTAAATTTACACTATACTGTTAGTTTTAAGTACTTTCCTAAGTGATCAGAAATTTTTTTTTTTTTGTTACAAGGTAGGTCAGAAAGAAATTTTCAACCGTTTTCATGAACTGCAACTTTGACCATTCTAGGCCCATCACTAGCAATTTATAGATAAGAAACTAAGGCCCAGGGAGGAGGAGTGTCTTTGTGAAGCTCACACTGCCAGGGGGTAGCAGAGAGAACTTCAAAGCAAGTCTTCTGAATCCAAAGCCACTGACCCTTCTCTATGTAGCAGGCTATCCACAGCTCCGTCTACACCGCAAAGTCAAAGTCGGATTTCTCAGTTTCCTAAGCTCCTCCCACTCCCAACCAAATTCGTGGTTATTTAACTGCGCCATCTCTAAATCAGAGATAGTTAACATAATTATCGCCAAACTAAACACCAACCGGTCTCAAATGGAGTGCGAAATTAGCATAAAATGACAAAAATAGGAACAGCTCTGTTTCTTGGAGGTGTCACTTCCTGTTTGTGTCCTTAGGGGGCAGGTCCCTGGGGCCTCCCCTGCACGCGGGAGTCCACACTGGTGACTAGTTCCACGGCTCACGAACTTCTGATGAAATTCTGTACCCCCTGCCCCCCCCACATACAGTATGACTGACACAAAAGGACATACACCCCGTGAGTCCACTTACATGAGGGAGAATGACGGTTACCAGGGGCTGGGCGGAGGGGGACTCGGTGTTTCCCAGGGACGGAGCTCCGGGCTGGGGAGGTGGAAAGTTCTGGAGATGGACGGGGGTGCTGGTGGTGCAACAACGTGAATGTAGTTAACACCACTGAACTGTTTTAAAATAACTAAAACGGTAAGTTTTAGGTTCTGCGTATCCGACCACAATAAAACCACGGGAAAGCGTACACATTCACTGCAAGGTGATTTCTGTGTCTGCGGGGGACAGGATGAGAGCAGCGCACAACTTCAGTCTTAAAAGCAGCGTTAAAGACTTTCGCGTGTAGCGGGTCCTACTCTGATAAAAACAATTCACCCACCCGTAGCCCCAACAGTCCAATGGGGGCAGCCTCGCCCCCAAGGCCAGAAACAACACATTCGAAGCCCAGTCTACACTTGGTGACGTGCCGGGTGGAGGAGGTGGTGAAGCGGGAGAGCCCCTAGCGCCCCCTGCCCTGTCGACCAGGCACAGCCCCCGGGGCACCGATTCCAGCAGGACCTCAGGGGCAGGCGGCGACGGCCAGCGTGCCGGAGCCGCCGGGGTGGTCCTGCTGGGTCGGAGCGTGGACATTTCGGTGGGGTCGAACAGGCACAGGGCAAACAGCAGAAGGAACCCATCTGCCTTTTGGTCATGAAAAAGCGGTAGTATGAATAGAAAATAAAAAACTGGATTTAGATGCAAAACAAAGACCTTTCAACTGTTCCACATATAGCTGAAGTTCATTTCAGGTCTTCAAAATGAGCATGGGGGGCCGTGCCGGGAACAACCAGCCCCGGGAGCGCATCCGTGGGTCTGACTGCCGAGATGCCTTCCGTGTAGTGCAGTGTAGTGTTGGCCTAGAACCGTGAACACTTACAGAGCACTCTTACACGTTACTTCTATTTGGTGAGAACCATGGAACTTCACGGTTGGAGGATGTAACTAAGCTCACCTCTAGTAACAGAAAAGGGATGCAAGACGAAAGATTCCATAGCTAGTTAGATGCAGAGGAGAGACAGAACCCAGCACGCCAAACAACTCTCCAGCCTCCTAAGACTAAGGTCTCAGGACCTTTATCCTACACAAGCAAGAACGAGCAGTCAGAACAGGTCATTTCTTGCGATTTCTAACGGGGAGTCTCTGGCACACAGAACATGGGTGCAGGAGGGAGGGTAGCGGAGGTTAGGACAGCAGTTTTCATGGCTGTGCCGCAAGAATGTTTAAAACATGTAGTATCGGACTATTAGTCAGGGCTCTGACCTGCTTTCCCTTAGGCCGTCAAATCGAAACATGACAACAGCCAACACAACAGCCCTCTGGTGTGAATGAATTCAAATGATAACTATTTTTTTGTCAGATCAGAATATGTATTTTTCGGTGTGCTGCAGAATTTAATCATTAGTTTGTGTGTGCCATGAGATGAAAAATGCTGAAGATCGCTGAGTTAGGAGGTAGAAAAATGAAGTTATACAAAACTTAACATTCTGGCTCTCACAGAGTGTGGGGCACAGTGAGGGCTGGTGCACTGAGTCCGGGCTGAGTACTATCATCACCTCTGCCGCTCGAGGACTCGCCCAGGAGTCCAGGCAGAGGAGACGTTACCGCTGGGCCTACAGACCTGTTCACATCTGTCTCAGCCACGCCGCTCACCTGTCCCTCCCGAAGCCACTTCCACTCCACGGCTCAGGCCTGCAAGCTTTGCTCTTTCCCCTCTTTCCCCACCGATGGTAAATGGTTGTTTTTTAAAGATATTTATTTATTTTTAGAGAGAGGGGAAGGGAGGGAGAAAGAGAGGAAGAGAAACAGCAATGTATGGTTGCTTCTCACATGGCCCTCACCAGGGACCTGGCCTGGAACCCAGGCATGTGCCCTGACTGGGAATCGAACCGGCGACCCTTTGGTTCCCAGCCCACGCTCAATCCACTGAGCTACACCAGCCAGGGCTAAATGTTCATGTTTTTACACACACAGGTAGTTCTGTCATGGGATTTTAGCTTTGCTTCGGTGTGTGTACCTTTCAATTTCCACTGCATAAATAAGTGCAGTGAAATAAATACAATGTTTAGAAGCCCGTTTCTTGTTTTAATTTTGTATAAAAACTAAGTATCTAAAATGTAGCAATGTTCTTTGGCCAAACAGCCCTCACACTCCATGTTTTTTGGGGAAGTCACCGTAAGCCACGCATAAAAGGTGTTTGTTACTGGCAAATGAAAAGAACTCGGCTGTGCACTAGTAACGCTGCCGTCACCGGGGTACTGCCTGTGCTGGCAGTTAACACCAGGTCCCACTCAGCGGCCCCCAAGCGTTGGCCCAGGCTGGCTGCACCGGAACCACTGGGGAATTTACTTGAAAGTGTGCTCCCCGGACCTGTCTCAGACATGTTCATGTGGTAGCTTGGCCAAGGAATGCACTCACCTTAACCCTGCATCTCAGGTATCTGCTCCTATACAGCACTCCTTATCAGCTTATTCCTGCGAAGACTGAGTCAGACTAGACCTGGGCCTGACCCAGTAACAGAAACAGCGGCCCTGCCCTGACTTGTCCCCACCTGCGTGCTCCCCGGCGGAAGTAACTCCTAAAAGGCTATGGGAAACCGGGGGTGGGGGGCGTGTGTTTAAAACCTAAACAAAGGTAACGTAACAAACATCTTGACCATCCAGGAAGTGAGTTCTTCAGGGCCTCACTTACATCTTTCTTCTATGGCCCAACAGTTGGTAGCAAGAGCGACCTTTTTAAATTGCTCTTTTAGAGACAGACAGCATCAATTCGTTGTTCCACTTATTCATGCACTCATTGGCTGATTCTGGCACGTGCCCTGACCGGAAATCGAACCGGCACCATTGGGGTGACACGGACTGAGCGACCGGCCAGGGCAAGACGTTCAGTGCGAGGCCTCGAGGCAGCCTGGCTTCTCATGCGCTTGGACGGCCTCGAAGCTCTGTGGGGAGCTGTGGCCGGTCCGGGGTCCCAGCTCTCGCCTGTGCTGTGAGGCCTGGAGAACACAGACTGACCTGGCAGTCCTGGAAGCTGAGATGACTTCAGTTGGCATCGCATGGAATGCGATGTGGGCATCTTTTGTAAGTGACAGGCGTGAAAGGAGTTAAGTGCTGTTTTAGGTTTTTATAAATGAGTGAGTAGAGAAGACTGTGATTTTTTTGAACACCTGGAAGGGGAGGGAATCAAAGGCACGGTTAACCGGAATGAGACTACCTTTGCCTTGCGTGTGACTGACCAAGGAGCTCTGCAACAGGAAGCTCCAGAACTACGCCCCGCAAACGGGTGACGGAAGAGGCAACTGGGCGGCCAGGCAGAAATGTCCGAAGAAAGTCACAACTACGAATCAGAGAACGACGGCCAGCACGCGAGAAAATAAGGTGGGCAAATGAATTAGGAGAACCAGCATTGCTTTTAAATACTCCAAAATTTGCATATAATAAAACAAATACATGGGAGAATAAACAGAAGAACAAAGAACAAGGCGAGAGAACAGTTTTAAAAGTTTTGGTCCATCTATTCTTAGAATGCAGCACGCTGTGGAAAAACAACCCGTCAGGGAAAGTAAAGAAACGACGCACTGAACCAGACTTAGCAATCTGACAGCTCAGAGGGAAACGTCACCTCAAGGTCCACTTACGAGCACCTGCGGGAGTTTCTGGAACGTTCATGCCAGGAGGTGAGACCGGCCACGAGGCTGAGTCCGCAGGGTCGGAAAGACCGGCCAGGAAGCAGCAGACGCTTCCTCGCTGCGTGGGGTCTAGCGGACGGCAGCTCTGCAGCCCGGGGTCGGCTGGACGGAGGAGACGCGGCCGTCAACGACCCGACGCCACCGCTGCGGGCCGCCCTGCCGGGGCCTTCACGTCCTGTCTGTCATGCACTGAAGTCTAACTTTCTTACACGTGGTGGTTTCCTGGATGGTCCCAAGCCCGGCCACCTGCATTCTGAAACATGACCCATCTCGGACCGCCAGCACTCTTCACAGAGAAGACACCAGACCAGGCAGCCTTTCATTTCTTTGATTACAAATATCAATCCTTTTTCTCCATCCTAGTAGGTATGATGTCTCACACCCATATTCTAGCTCTGCACTAAGAAAAAAATCTTTGATTTAAAAATGTGACAGTGATTAGCAAGACTGATGAAGAGAACCACCTTTTGAAAGTTACAGATCGCTAGCCTGCTGGCCAAGAGTCAGTCTCTGAGAGGGACCGGGACACTTTGACGTAAGGCATATTTGAAAACCACTGACTTAAATTGTGCCCTGTGTCCACAAGGAATGTACGTTTAGGTAAGTTATTTGGGATGGTGGGTAAGGGATGGCCTTCACGTAAATAAAGAACAAGTGTAAATGTTGTAGAGGCCAAAAAGTGGAGAACTACTATTTTTCACTAACGAAGGGCTAAAAATGAACATACAGACATATTCAAATGAAAATACAAAATGCATTTTAAAGTAGTATTAATGTTTTGATGATCTGTCATTTTGGGTTATCAACAACACCATCCCACTAGCCCGGACTATGGAAAGACTCCAGTTAAGGCAACACTGGAGCAGTTCTCATAACCAGATGATTCTATTTACAAAGAACAGTAAGGAAAAGCGATATTCAAAACAAACAAGAACTATCAACCCTATTTACATTGTGGGCAAAAGTCAGTCACCAATTGAAGCTGATCATTTTCTTTCTTTTAGATCCAGTTTTCTCAACCCTAAAAAAAATTTTGTTAGCTAACACAATTCACCATCTGCATATACTTTTCCAAAAAGAGTAAGAGAGAAAAAAAAACAAACTACCCATAAAGGCACCGCATGACTGCGGCTTACTTCCTGAACCAGATTTGCCGGCCACCGAACATCTCTTTCCACTTAAACTAGTGAAGGTCACATCAGAGATGAAAGAGTCCAGTCCTGAGAGACTGGACCCCAAAAGGCACTGCTCCGACTATGAACACGGAATGCTCCAAACGCACCCTCCTCGTCTGCCTCCCCTCGACCACACGCTGGGTACTGACATTGGCTGTGCCGCGCACAGACCGCCCTGCAGGCTGGGGGGACGGGGCGCTCCGCACGGCCAGAAGGGAAGCCTGGAACACGGTTTTGAGCAGACCACTTACACAGACAGGCCCGACGGCCGCAGGCTGGCCGAGAAGCACCACCACCTTCACACTGAAAGACGAGACCCTCAGGGACCTTTCCGCCTGAACCCGCTCTCAGACAAAGGCCAAAGCACACTCAGCAGGGGCAAAAAGAAACCCGAGAAAATACTTCCAGAAAGGACTAGTTACAAACAGGACCAAACCTGGACTCTTTACTCACCATTTTAATACCGCTGCCAACTATAACAGATTAAAATCTGTACACACGACAAAGGGGAAAAAGGTCCCAAAATGCAATAGTTTCGGCAAAAGAAGGTACTGACTAAGGATTGCTACAATTAACATTGCTACAATAAAAACAATGGCAAACAGGGATTTGGCACCACATTTACAAAGGAAAAGCATGCACTGTTAATACACTTGTGATGTTTCCCAACAGAAAAGGCCATGGAAGATGAAAAACAAAGGGCATCATTTATAAAACTCCCTGTGACTGAGACAAACAAGCAAGAATCAAAGCTGCCGATTTAGCAGAGATGTAGCAGCAAAGTCACTGGTTCTGTATGAAATTTAGCAATTTGCATTTCTGGTTGGCAGCTGCCCTGGGTGTGTCTGGATCCAAGAAGTTGACTTCATCATTCTAACAGAAGTATTTCTCTAGTAATTTGGTAATCAGCTTAAATCAGGTTAACCTTCAACCCTAAGCTTAGAAAAAGAGGGAGAGCTAGAATCTTATTACAGAACTCTCCAATGTCATTACCATTCAGAAACTGTAATGGTACTTTCAACAGGATAGTAACATAAATCTCATCCAAAAAGCCATAATTCTAGCCCCATAACTGAAGAATTAGATTATTACGGAAATATTACATTCCAACCACACCAAGAGTAAAAACAATGAGTTCCTACGAAGAGGAACGTTTTCAAGACGACCTGCTCATATCATGTGCATAGTTAAGACTGTGTGTGTTTTAATAAAGATTCTTTTGCAAACAAAGAAATAAAATTTAGTAAAGTTATTCCTGATGGGAAAAATTTTTTAAAATGAACTACTGATGGTCTGTAAAGAAGTAAAAATAAAAAAGAGTAAGCTACATATTGAAGTTCTGGGATGCAGCACCTCAATTTCACATCTGCCCTAAACATTTGAGATTATGAAATCCAAGTGATGTCCTGATTCATACTTTACAGCTGTTCCAATTCCCATGTCGATTTTAGCATCTCGGATCGATGAAGAGTTCCCTAGTACAGAAGGCTGTGCTAAAGAGTGCTTGGATTCTGCGTGCTGCCACCATCGCTGGTCCCGGTCGTGCCTGCCGCTGCCCAAGAGACAGCAAGAGAAGTCTGGTCTCAACGCTCCGCACGGCAGTAGCTGGAAAAGAAGGACGTTCCGAATTAGAGGGCTTCGCTAAGATGCACCACTGCAGCCCTGTTCACAGAACCGTCCGAAGCCGTACCTTTTGCTCGCCTCCACGTGCCTCAGTAAAGGCCACACTCCTTTAAGTTGTTTTTAATGATGACATCCGTGACGGCGTCAAACACAAACTGCACGTTCTTGGTGTCGGTGGCACAGGTGAAGTGGGTGTAGATCTCCTTGGTGTCTTTTCTTCTGTTCAGATCTTCAAACTGGCACTGGATGTAAGCAGCTGCTTCTTCGTACGTGTTGGAACCTGAAGCAGACACCCGATAACCTCAGTTCAAATTCTAACAGCTGCCTGAACTCAGTGAAGCCGGGCCAGCGCCATTTACCGATGGAGAGAGGGGGTGTGACCCCCCTTTGAATATGAACAGATATCCTGTATTTCTATAACCACCACTATTAGAGTTTTCCTGAGAACAGGCACATATCATCATAAATTAAACAAAACCATCACACACAAAGATCCAGGAAAACAAAACTTTAAATATTTCTTTCCTCTTTCATTTAGACGTTTTGGCCAAATATCTAGAAAGTATAAAAAGGAAACCAGAGAAGTAGGAGGATGCGTTTCTAGAAGAACACAACTGTTTGAAAGGTCACAAAGCCGGTGCCTCTTGAAGTAACTGTGAACAAGTCACACTTCTTTTCAAATCATTCCATTGTTAAGGGGGCAGGGCCTCAGAGGGCTATGGCAACGATTTAAATAGCCAAAGGTAAGCTAATAGATGCAAAGGGAAAGGGCCTTGCATGATACACCTTTACGTACTAAATTTTATGGTATGTGAATTATATCTCCATAATGCTATTATTGTTTTAAAGGTGGGGGGACCAAAAGTAAACCCCACTTGTAATTAACACCCTGTATCACCTGCGAATCTATTTAGAATGGCCTGAGAAACTGGCTGCAGAGCCAGGCAAATGCGACAAAAACACAGTTCTTCCTGTGAACCAGAGGCTAATTTCAGTGACATTAAGCATGACAAAAAAAAAAATTCCAGCAACTAAGTACATATACACTAAATAACAAAGAAAAGAAACTGGTATTATTTAAACAGAATATTTAAAGAACTGAAGGAAGAAAGCAGCTTGGTAGCTGCTTGAAATGGTTTTCTGGAGATCTGCAGAATAGCTGTAACTGAAGAGAGACAGATGATTGAAAAATCAATTCTGTCTGGGAGGAACATAAATTGATACTTGGGAAATCAGGACTGTGAGAGTCCTTAAGAAGAATAAAGTCAATGGAAATGAGGCTTGGAGTATGTACGTTCACACACACGCACACACATGCGCGCACAGTGTGACAACGAGGGCTCTTTGCTCTGTGCAAAGAAGGGTCCCAGCTGGAACATTACTGTCAATCCTTGCACTTGTCTTGGGAAAGATTTCTCTTTCACCCTAAAACCTGCCTACTTCCTCATGTCCACCTTACTCGGAACGATGAACGCATTTCCAACTCATTCTTCCAACTTCCATGGGGCTTGAACTAGAATCTTAACCTTCCAGCTCAACACATTGCTTTAAGAGTTACAGCTATCTGGCCTTGGCTGGTGTAGCTCAGTGGATTGAGTGGGCTGCGAACCAAAGGGTTGCCGGTGCGATTCCCAGTCAGGCACATGCCTGGGTTACAGGCCAGGTCCCCAGTGGGGGCCATGTGAGAGGCAACCACACATTGATGTTTCTCTCCCTCTCTTTCTCCCTCCCTTCCCTTCTGTCTAAAAATAAATTTAAAAAAAATCTTTAAAAAAAATAAAAGTTACAGATATCTGTACTCATTTTTGTACCTTTGGTCTTAGAGATGTCTTTCTTCTAGTTGAAAATTCAGTTATCTAGACTCTTTTTTTAAAAGTTGAGGTAAAATGCACATAATATATAAGAAGTGGCATTTCCTGTATTCACAATGTTACGTAACCACCAGCTCTCTAGTTTGAAAACTTGTTCACCATCCCATTCCCCTTAATCACTCCCCATTCATTCCCCCATCCCTCAACGTCCTGATAACCACCAGCCAATCAGTCTGCTTTCCATCTCTACAAATTTGCCTATCTTGAATACATCATATAAAAGGAATCACACAAATGTGATGTTTTGTGTTTGGCTTCTTCCACGTAGCGTGACGTTTATGGGTTCATCCAAGCTGTAGTGCTCATCGGTATGTAAAAAGGAAGAAAGGTTCCTTTGTATGGCCAAATACTATCCCATCACATGGACATGCCACTTTGTTCATCCTCATCAGACCCAGACTCTGATTCCTCCTTTCTTACAAATCTCGCTCCACCAATCACATCCACTTTCTGAACCGTCTCTTCTGCTACAGGTTCTTACCTCTAAGCCTATTAACATTCACCTGCCCCACCCCCCCACCCCGCTCGCTCACTCCACTGAAACCGCTCTCAGTAATGGCCAAGCCCAGAGGCCACTTTCCGATGTCTGTCTTTCTGTGTACAGCACTGGTGACCAGCCCTCGCTTCTTACATTCTCGGGCTCTCCCGACTCTTCTCTTTCGATTCTCTGTCAACCCTTCCTTCTCTCCTGCCAGTAGAGGCTGGCTTTCTTGCTCATCCCATCCATGGTTCTTTCTCTCCTCCATCTGTATCATTACTCTAAGTCATTGTTCTCGTTTCCACATTGTACTTCAAATCAGTATACCTTAACCCGTAAGCTCCAAGGCCATGTATGTAACTGTCTATTAGAGAGCTCCATCTAGATGTTCCACAGACACTTCAAAATCAACATTCCTAAATACGAATTCAGAGCACAGCGCCAGCACCCAATCAAGAGAGAAGTCTTGGGAGTACCTGTGACTCCTCCCCCTCCCTTACCCTGGCCTTCTCAGAGACAGTGTTCACAGTGTCTGCACAGCAAATAAAGGTCACAGCGCTGTAGCCCTGGAGGTCATGTCTCTCCTAGGAATTTGGACCTGGGGCCAACTGACCCCAGTCTAGCTTAGTCTTTTAAGTGGAGGAGACACAGGAACTGTGGCAGGACCATCTTCTACCACAGAAACCAAGCAGCAGAAAAAGTTGGTGAGGAGAGAGAAGGATAAAGACACAGAAAAAGGAGAGAAAGAAACAGAGAAAGAAATGTTTCCAGGGGTCTTGCCAGTTTCTATTTCCTAGTTCTAGCTGCATTCTTAAGACATGTCTGCATTCTAGCCATGGCTTCTATGACACACACTTGCATCTCCACTGAAAGTTCTTATTTGCATTCAGAGCCCTAATTCAACTCCCCTGCTATCTGGTGTGCCATTTCATGCATGATCTTTCTGAAGCAGTTTCTACGGCATCATCTACCCAGTTAAAATCCTTCCAGAACTCCCTATGTCTCATCTAGAGAAACCAGGCCCTCCAAGAGCGTCCCTGCCCATCTCTCCAACCAGTCCTTGCCCCATTTAAAGTTCCAGCAACACCAAGGTCCCACTAGGTTCCACAACAAATGATGTCATTTTTTACCTCCATATTTTCATTTTCTTTTTTTGACAATATATTTTATGTTATTACAGTTGTCCCAATTTTTCCCCTCCACCTGGTACCCTCTTTCTCTCCAGCAATCCCCACCCCTTAGTTCATGTCCATGGGTCGTGCATATAAGTTCTTAGGCTTCTCCATTTCCCATACTATTCTTGGCATCCCCCTCTCTAGTTTGTACCTACCAATTATACTTCTTATTCCCTGTGCCTCTTCCCCCATTCTCCTTCTTCCCGTTCCCAGCTGATAACCCTCCAAATGATCCCCATACCTATGATTCTGTTCCTGTTCTGGCTGTTTGCTTAGCTTGTTGGGTTTTTTAGATCATTTTTGATGGTTGTAAATTTGTTACCCTCTTAATGTTCATAGTTTTCATCTTTACCTTCTCTAAAAAGCACTTTATCGGCCCATCCATTCTAAATGATAGCTTTGCTGGATAGAGTAATCTAGGTTCTAGGTCCTTGATTTTCATCATTTTGAATACTTCTTGCCAGCCCCTTCTTGCCTGCAAAGTTTCTTTTGAGAAATCAGCTGATGGTCTTATGAGAACTCCTTTGTAGGTAACTCTGCTTTTCTCTTGTTGCTTTTAAGATTCTCTTTCTTAAAAAAATGTATTACTTTTTTAAAAAAGATTTGTTTATTTTTAGAGAGAAGGGAAGGGAGAGAGAAAGAGAAGGAGAGAAACATCAATGTGTGGTTGCCTCTCGCATGCCCCCAACCGGGGACCTGGCCCACAACCCAGGCACATGCTCTGACTGGGAAGTGAATTGGCG
Organism: Micronycteris hirsuta; assembly: GCA_004026765.1. Lineage (NCBI taxonomy): Eukaryota > Metazoa > Chordata > Mammalia > Chiroptera > Phyllostomidae > Micronycteris > Micronycteris hirsuta. Next base: position 107,895 of record PVJI01002756.1, on the reverse strand, counting down.
ACCCCTTGGTTTCCAGGCCAGCACTCAATCCACTGAGCCTCGCCAGCCAGGGCTCTCTCCTTTTTTTTTTTTTTTTTTAAAGATTTTATTTATTTATTTTCAGAGAGAGGGGAAGGGAGGGAGAAAGAGAGGGAGAGAAAGAGCAATGCATGGTTGCCTCTCACATGGCCCTCACTGGGGACCTGGCCTGCAACCCAGGCATGTGCCCTGACTGGGAATCGAACTGGCACCCTTTGGTTCCCAGCCCGCGCTCAATCCACTGAGCTACACCAGCCAGGGCTCTCCTTATCTTTAACCTTTGGCTTTTTAATTATCATGTGTCTTGGTGTGGTCCTCTTTGGGTCCAACTTGTTTGGGATTCTCTGTGCTTCCTGGACTTGTATGTCTATTTTCTTCACCAAATTAGGGAAGTTTTCTTTCATTGTTTTTTCAAGTAAGTTTTCAGTTTCTTTCTCGTCTTTTTCTCCTTCTGGCACCCCTACGATTCAGATGTTGGTACATTTAAAGTTGTCTCAGAGGTTCCTAAGCATATCCTCGTTTTTTGCTTTATTCTTTTTTCTTCCTGCTGTTCTGATTGAATGCTTCTTCCTTCCTTGCATTCGAAATCACTGATTTGATTCTCAGCTTCATCTTCTCCACTGTGGGTTCCCTGTAGATTTTTCTTTATTTCACTTAGTGTAACCTTCATTTCGTCCCTTATGTTTTTGCCATACTCAGTAAGTTCTTTGAGCAACCTGATCACCTGTGTTGTGGTGAACTCTGCGTCTGATAGGTTGGTTATCTCTGTTTTGTGTAGTTCTTTTCCTGAGGTTTTGTTCTGTTCATCTGGGCCACATTTCTTTGTCTCCCCAATTCAGCAGCCTCCCTGTATTTGTCTCTGTGTATGAGGTAGAGCTGCTTTGACGCCCTGTCTTAGAAAAGGCACCTGTAAATTATGTAGGGCAGAGCCTTAAGTAATCGCCATGGTGGGGCAACCTGCTGCACTGCTGCGTAGGACTCTTAGAGAGGGGACGATGCCATTGCTGGGCTTCTCGAGGTTTGCCGGGCACTCGTCCCATTTCCAGTCACCTCACCCGCTCCTGTATGCGACTGGCATCTTTCTAGCTGTTGCCCTGGTGGTGAATTCCATAGTGGGTGGATGTTCTAAGTCTACGAGGGCCCTTTAAATGGACTCTCCTGAAAATCTGGAAGTTTCTTGCACTGCCCCAATCCTCACTGGTTTTTACGGCCGGAAGTTATGAGGGACCTATCTTTCCGGTGCTGGAAGCCTGGGCTGTGTAGTCTGGTCTGGGGCTTGGATTGCTTGCTCCCAAGATATCCATCACACTGCGTGCGGGACTGCCTGTCCCACTGTCATGCCCTCTCTGTGCCACACCGAGTCTCCACGCCTGTCTCTGCAACTCTGCCCCTCCTATCTGTCTGGGTGAATGTGCTTCTTTAAATCCTTGGTTGTTGGACTTCCATATAGCTCGACTTTCTGACAGTTCTGGTTATTTCTTTTGAGATATAGCTGTAATTCTCCCTGTGGTTGTGCGGGGAGGCAACGCATGTCTACCCATGCCTCAATCGAGGCACCTCCACATTTTCATATATGCTATTCCTTCTTCCTAAAATGTTTCTGTTCCCCTGTCTGCCTGGTGCTTTCTAATTCGTCCTCTTACCGTCTCACTCCAAGTGTCACTTCCTCTAGAGAAAGACTACACTGACCCCGGGGGGGTAACCCCTGCTTCTGTTCTATGAATGGCCATTTCATACTACAACATAAGTCTTTGTGTGTGTCTCTCTTTCTACAACTAATGTCAGCTTCCCGAGTGCAATAGCTGCACCTTCTCCCTGTATTTTCTTGAATGTATTTATACCAAATTTTTATTTTTATCTTTCTCCATATTCCTCAAAAAAGGAGGACAGAAAAATAAAATGAACTAGTAAAGTCATCTATGTCTGGAACAGCACTTTAGACTTAACCACACACTTATGTTGCTACCAGTACCAGTGAACATTCCCCACATGGACAACAAAACAAAACAAAACTAAAGAAAACAAAAGGCAGCTGCAGGCATGTCACTGAGGTGCCAAGTCTAAGATGGGAACCTCCACGAAAACCCTTCATGACTCCTTACCCGTGTATTCTGGATAACAGATAGTTAATGGACTCCTCTTTATTTTCTCCTCAAAAAGATCTTTCTTGTTGAGGAAGAGAATGATTGAAGTATCTGTAAACCATTTGTTGTTACAAATGCTGTCAAACAGTTTCATGCTTTCATGCATTCGGTTCTAAAAAAGAAATAAAGGATGGCAGGTCAGCAACAAAAAGCGAAGGTGGATTAGCCGTTCCCGACAACAGACCAAGAAGTTTCAAAAGCGCAGAACGGCGCTGGTGGGACAGGGTCAGACCCCGGCAGCATGGAGCCGCCCGGCCTCCTCGCTTAGCCCTTGTGGGGGTGGGGGTGGGGAGGGAGACGGGCTGACAGGAGGACTGAACCCTGCCCACGTGCTCAATATGCTGCCACACCTTTTGAGAGTTAATAGGGCATGAATGAATATTCTCAAAATCTAATCTCACTGACAAGGAAAAAATTAAGGATACTGAGATGGATTCAAAGAGTGCAGGGATGCACAAAGTTTTCCTACGAGTTATTTTCCATCTCCTGGACGCGTCAGACAGGCTTTTTACCAGCAGCTCCAACATACCATCTCCTCGTCCTCAGCCAGAACAAGGTCATAGTCACTGAGGGCCACACAGAAGATAATTGCTGTCACTCCCTCAAAACAGTGAATCCACTTTTTTCGTTCTGACCTTTGGCCACCTACATCAAACATCCTGAGTAAGGGGGGGGAAAAAAAGCACAAATTCAGCAAGATCACACAGCCACCTCTCTCTGAATTGAAACGATTAGGGAATTCCCCACTATTGCATATTCCAAACCCCACTTGTAATAAAAAGACAAACAAAGAAGCAGATAAAATGTAATCAAAATAATTATTTGTGGTTAAAACAGAACATGAGAAAATAAAACTTTGGAATAATCAAAATCCTCATTTTAGAGTAACAGTTTAGCCTGCTCTCTAATCAAAAAGCTTGTATCAGATACCAAAACAGCAGAATAAGCCCTGGAATGGGTTAAAGGAAGGAAAGGAAAAAAGCAGGAAATATGAGGAGCTGAATAATACAACTTAAGACAGTAACAATAACTAATATTTATTGCATGTTTACCATGATGTCAGGCACCACCCTAAACATCTTAAGTTGACTTCACCCTCGAAACGCCCCTGCTGTACAGATGAAGGAGTGGAGGCGCTGCTATGTTAAGTAACGTGCCCAAGGGCACACTCCTAACCAACAGGGACTGGGTCTGAACCCGGCACAGACTCCGGCACCCAAGCTCATATCCGCTATTCTGCAGCTCCTCTCCAGGGGTTTTCGTCTTTAGTTAAGAGAGATCATGACAGGCTAAAAACCCCCAACTTGCATTCTCTTCCATAACCTCTCCCTACTGAGTCACAAGTTTACTTTTCTTACTTTAAAATTTTTTTTTAAACATTGAGGTATAATTGAGATATGTCTTCCCTAGTTAAAGAAGAAAATATTTTTGAGATTAATTATGGAAAAAAGCAAATTGTATTTTACAGCAGGACTCTTAAGAACCCAATATCTAAAAGTAAAACTTAACCAATGTTTCTCAACCTCAAGTCTTGTTTGAACCTAATTAATAATAACAAAGCCTCAAGCATTCACACATTGTAGGTTCCGTCCAGATCAGTTTTAGTCCACTACTCCCTTCTGGGGGGCTTACTTGATATCCTGAGTCACTAATGAATTTCTGCCAACAATCTCCCCATCTACCTCCTATAACACCAGAAGCACCCACACAGCTTTATCTATTGATCTATGTACTTTTTCTTTTTTAGAAAGAGAAGAAAGGAGAGCAAGAGAAACATCAATTTGCTGTTCCACTTATTTATGCATTCAGCTGTTGAGTGTTATATGTGCCCTGACCAGGGATCAAACCTGCAACCTTGGTACATTGGGACAATGCTCCAACCAACTGAGCCACCCAACCAGGGTGCCCCTGCACGGCTTTGTCTCAGCTGGTACCAGGATATGCGGAGGCATGCATTCAAATGGTTAGACACTCTTAAGATACACGTTTGATAACGGTGACAAGACGTTTAAAGGTTAAAAACCTTGCCAAGCTGGTTTACTGTATCAGATCTACAGTGACTAAGGGTCTATTTCAGAGATTCTTCCCCCCGGCAGAGACGGAGAGAAGTTAAGAAATAGTCCTGGCTGGTGCAGCTCAGTGGATTGAGCGCGGGCTGGGAACCAAAGGGTCGCCGGTTCGATTCCCAGTCAGGGCACATGCCTGGGTTGCAGGCCGGGTCCTGAGGGGGGCCACATGAGAGGCAACCACACATTGATGTTTCTCCCCGTCTCTTTCTCCCTCCATTTCCTTCTGTCTAAAAATAAATAAATAAAATCTTAAAAAAAAGTTAAGAAATAGTTGAATAATTTTTGAACGTGTGTTTGAAGAGAAAAGTCATCTGATCACTTCTGTTCTCAGCCATGTGTTTGTTTACTTAATTGTTTACGCTACTGCAGTTGTTCCCGAGTCATCTTATCTCTTCAGGACCCAGCTTCTTCTTCTGATTGATCTTGTACTGTTTTCAACCTTTGGTCATGATACCTGTAATGATGCAATCACAGGCTGGCCCTAATCCAGGGTCATACTACAGGTTTTAGGAAAGCTAACATCACACATTTCACCGTGGATGTCTTTCAAGAGGAGGCACACTGTGGTACACCGACAATCTCCGTTTTCCTCTGCAAAGTTCATCAAACTGGCCAAACAGTGTGAAGTTCCTAGGTGGGCTTTAGCACATATTAACACTTACAGTATCACTCACTGACAGAGCAACATTTTATAAACATTACCTCAGAACTGAGAGGCAAGTAAGCAATTCCACCACGCCTTGCACAGAGTGGATGCTCGATAAACGTCTGAACAAGTGGACAGCGGTCCTGCCCAGAGAGAAGGGGACGAGGAGGAAATGACGGCCCCTCATGCCACGGTACCTACACACCAGCGATGAAGGGGGCACAGCACCGTCATTCGATCTGCCTATGGGTCCTGACCTACGACGGCCGGCAGGACTTACCGAATGAAAGACCGATCCATGACAACATCAACAAGAACGTCCCCCACACGAAATAAAGGGGGCCACACTTAATTATAAATGGATTACTAATCTTAAAGTACACAAAGAGACAACCCATTCTTATGGTTTCAGGGGCGATAATCCAAGCGGCCCCTGCCACTCTTGGTAAACAAACCCACCAGCACTGAAGAGAAGCAGCCCTTCTAGTCTACACATATTTGGCTGAACGGCTACTTCCTGTACCAGGTTTCGATCTGGTTAGTTGTATAAAGATTTCAAGACCTCAACTGGCATCTAGTAATACCTAAACTCTGCGTGGATTTCACAAAGCCTCTGAATCAACTTTTTTCAGAGAAAAGAAATCCGAGAGATCTGAGCTAAAAGTTACATGTGTGTGCAACAAGCTCACATCACATTCTGCATATAAGCATAAGGAGGTCGCTAAAAAGAACATCACATGTTGAAGGGGAAAAGTCTGTTTCTAATCTCAAAGGTCCCAAAAGCAGAAAACAGGAACCAAAGACAGTTCTAACATACACAAGACCATCAACACAGAGACCAGCTGAAGCCTCTTTTAGAACGGCTAATGCTGATGAGAAAACCTTTGCTGCTGAGACACGAGAATTTCCCCTAAACCACCTGTTTGTACGCCATCGTACCTCCCCGGGGCCCTTACTCCCAGGTCGGTTTTTCCCTCGTGCGCTGCGCTGAGAACTCGGTTTGTGGGGTGCTGAGCATGGAGCCATCCAAGAGCCCGGATGCAGGAGCGCCAGTCCATGAAAATTAAAGGGACAGGCACTCGGTAAGAAGGGACTGACAGCGGTGAGAAAAGCAGTGCTATTTTAATGCCAAAGGGCAGGACAAAGCCACTTAACTGGCTTTCTGTCCTTTTAGTATGTCTGTTACCCTTCTAAACAACAAACACTCAATACCTGTTTCCGTGGCTCCAACAAAAAAAGCAGCTGAAAAGAACCAAACTGAAAACAGAGCACACTGGTAACCATATGATTACTTTTACTGATACCTACGGTACAATTAATTTTGAGTTTAGCTCCTCCAAATGGACAGAAATATCTATGCTATTTGGGGAAAGAAGAAAGGCTTGGGCTCCCACAGTTAAAGCATTCGAACACTGGCTGATGAACATGGTAAGTTTCTAAACCAAGAAATACTGCCTAGAGAAATTTTACCTCAATTAAGAGACACTAACTAAAGAAGGGAAATCTGTGTTTGGCACATCCAGTCAAAAGGCTAGTGACTTACTTGAAGTACAGGTCCTTGAAGGTGAAGTGTGTTTCCACAATGCCTGTGGTCTTCACTCTTGTCCGCAGGACATCTTGCTGGGTGGGAATGTAGTTGGTTTGGGATATTCTATCCAAATCATTGAGGTAACTAAATAAAACACACAGCAAGTCAATGGGCTAAATGAGTTCCTTGACAAAAGCAGACCCTTAGCTCAAGTGGCAGAACAGAATGAGATCTTCAGTATCACAGAAATAAGAACATGTGAACCTAGAATAGGACAATTCAAGTAGGTTCTATATACACACTACACAAAAGTGGTTTTAATTCTACCAGAATTAAACTGTGAAGGTCAATTAAAAGTACGGAAATGTAAGTTAAAAAAAAGTTAAAAATATGGAAATACACTATTCTTCTTAAAATTCCTGAAATTTAATACCAACTCGATTGTGCACTGCACAGTATAAAAAGCAAAACAAAAGCCCCCTGACATTTAAAGTGAATGGGTCATTTGTATGTTTAAACACTTGGTAGGATGTTAGAGAATGGGGTTTGAATTACTAATACTAAAAGGAGAACTATGGGCCCGGCTGGTGTAGCTCAGTGGATTGAGCTCGGGCTGGGAACCAGAGGGTCCGGGTTCGATTCCCAGTCGGGGCACGGCCTGGGTTGCGGGCCAGGTCCCCATGAGGGCCATGTGAGAGGCAACCACACATTGCTCTTTCTCCCTCCCTTCTCCTCTCTCTGAAAATAAATAAATAAAATCTTTGAAAAATAAATAAATAAAAGGAGAACTATGTTCAGTGAGTATCCCTGGAAGGGATGCGCCAAAGAACATACATATAACCCATGGACACTGACAACAGTGTGGTGACAGCCAGCGGGAAGGGGGAGAGTCTGGAGGGAGGGAGGAAGGGAGACATCTGTAATAGCGTCAATAATAAAAATAAAGAAAAAAAAATGAGTATTTTCTGTTCTTATTTCTGAAACTCAAACTTGTGGTTTTTTAAAATTCAAGCCAAAAACCAACTGTAAATACCTTAGAAGAAATTTAGTTTGTCAGTGAAATAATGAAAAGATGGCCTCAAAGCCAAACTAACTTCTTCGCGATCTCAGGGCTCCACAACAAGAACGGTGGCACCACTGTAAGTGAGTCATTAATAAGGAATCAGTCAAGCTTAGATCCACAATTAGGGAAAAATAACTTTATAATCACAGTCTTCAGGTGGAGCGGGATGATTCAGAGCTTACTGAATGTATGATAAAAAAAACCAATTACAATCTAGCTCTGATGACTACTGGGAGAATTATTTAAGCTATCAATTATATGCAATTTAAAAAAATTATTATAAGATGGGCAAGAATCCTGAATTGCTTCTAAAGTCAAATTTTCTCTTAAAGAATAACTATGTTTTTCAAATATCATTTCATTTCTTCTTAGAGCAATTTAAGCTAGAATGAGGATGGGAAAAGTAGGAAAATATAATACTGGAGAAAATACCTTAATATTTAGAAGTGTCTTCATTTAGTAAAGAAATGAATACAAGTAACAAGAGCTTACCAAGCCCCCAAAACGCATGTTTAAAAAAAAACCCACAACATTCCGAATATAGGTCTTACAAATAAACATGTTGTAAAAGAAGCAAAATAGGATGGCATGCTGTAGCTTAACAGAAGTATTAATGACAAATTTTCTAAAATTACATAACACTCAAGAGAATTTCCTTGACAGATGCTTCAAGTTTGTTCTGAGACTCAACATTCTCTTTCTACATAAAGTCTGCTACTGTGATCTGGCAAAAGATTTCCCAGAGAAACACACAGTGCAACCCAGCCACAGAGAGTTGGGTGGAAAACAGGGATGCTTCAATTCTAAATTCCCTCGTTAGCTGGCAGTCGATGAAAGCCCCGATGCAGAGGAACTTATGAATTGGAAGGGAACCAGGCCCCGGTGTTAAGAGATGTCTCGCCAGTTTCATGCTGATTATGAACCACCACCGAGCTATTTCCACAGTGCTGAGACTCCCATTTGCATTCCCAGAGGAAATGGTTTTCTCCAAGCCGTACAAAATGACCAAGGGCGCTAGAACTCAACTGAACAATCTTTGAGGAATCCACACACTTCAAAAAGCGCCTGTTACTTGAGTGTTTCCTTAAGGATGGGCAATGAACTTTCTCTAGAGTCGCCAAATTATTCCGTTATGATTTCATAGAGAGAAATTACTTACTATGAGGCAGAATCATTGAGCTGATATTCCCTGGATCTGCAGAAGCAAGCCTGCACCCCGCCGTCTCGCCACAGCCGTTTAATCACGCCTGCAAGTTCGGGGGTCATGACCCCTTCTTCGGCACTGCCCGCTAAGACAAACAGCTGTCGGGCATCGTCCTGAAAAGAGAGACGGGGGATTCTCCATTTCTTAAAGGCTCAACAAGAGTCTACTAACCCACATGCACACACACACAGCATCACAGCTGACATTATTTTAAACAAGGCATTAGAGAGACCGTTGCTGGCAGGGCAGTCTGAGAGACAGTACATGAAGTCTCCATCTATGTCTGCAGCGGTTAGAAGAGCAGAGCTGAGCTGAGGAAGGGTTTCACTCCCCTACCCCTTTTCCACACGCCACCACTTCCTGCCAAGATCTCTTCTGAGTGGCCTACACATCTCCATCCTGGTCACTCACAAATGTTGATGGAAAAAACTGGCCTGGGAGACAGACACGTAACTCACTTGCATTCTGTTCAAGGAAGTCTACAATAAAAATAGAATGAAAAGACTAGGACGTATGAGGTGACGTCTACACACGTCAAAGGGAGGAAAACAAGCTTAAGGAAAAAGTGCTCTCTTCTTTCCCCTTCAGGTCAGACAGGGGAATAGGAAGGAGTGGAAGACTAAAGCATTTTAGAAGTCTGGGAGCCTAGCGGGGGAATAAATCCCTCAAGGAAAATTCAGTCTCTAGATTTTTCCCTAGAGAAATAATAACCCTCTAAATAAGATAGGGGGGAAAAGGCAGCACAAGGAAAAGAAAGTCACAAGGAGAGATCTGATCAAAATGTCATGAACCACAGACCTGGCTTTGTAAGTGGTTACAGACCTGAAAAATGGGAGGGGGGAAAGGACTGCAAGGGGCCAGGAGAACTGTGCCTGTTTTGCTTTATTCTTCTCAGCCCTAAACATCAGATGGTATAAAAAGGAATGCCAGTCCCAGGGGATGATTCCACACTCAAATCTAATGTTGCTCTGCCTCAGGAGATTTCCAAATGACTATGCAAATGCAGATACTAAAAAAAAGCATATTTGGGGTAAAGAAAAAGTGAAGGGCGAAGACACCACTCAGTTGTGTCGCAAGTAGTCCGCAAGACAAAGCAGCCAGCAAAAAGCATTTCAGACGCAGGTGCAATCTCAACCACAAACTCCTCAGACCCGTGGATCCACATGAGCAAAGCAAAGCAGAACAAACCTGACCCGAGTGCATTCCAAGTGCTTCTGCCAAACTCTGGGTCTTCGGCCTCAATGGCGTCTGCCCAGAACGTTCCTCCCACCCTTTCCTGCATCCTTGGCTGTACTTTTCCAGGCCCAACCCTGTCTAAGGAACTTTCCCTAACACCTGCATTCCCCTCCTCTCTTTCCAGAGACAAAAACTTAACATAAAGGAAGGAATGACTGAGAAAAGCTGAAAAACGACATAAACTGGCAAACACTCAACAGTGAGCGAGCCCTTCTATGAAGATGGTACAGCGCCTTATTTACCATTTGAAGACTTTATAGTGCTTGGTTCTGAAATCTGACCTATACTCATGCAGGTATTCAAAAACCTCAATAAGCATCACTTTTTAATATAATACTATGATTCCAATTTTAGAAACTTTAAAATAGAGAGAGAGCTACTGCTACCTCATTCTGTTGTCTTGACTACAATTTGCAAACACTGTTTTAGGAGGAAGCACTTTCTCTTTGCCGCGTGAGCTCTCCCACTGACCCATCCTGCGTCCCCTCAACGAACATTCTTTGCAGGTCTGTTAAGAGGCCGCTCTCTGCAATGAGCTTCATATACACCTTCACCCTCAGCAGACATGAAAACGCAATCTGTCCCACACCCAGCTCTACTCTTTCCCATCCACGCTCTAACCAACCATAAATAGCTAGACAAGGATAATAGAGGAGACATAAATTCTTATGTATAAAAAAGAGAAACTTCAGAAAATGATGTACAGACTTATAGATGAGTATAGGTGGATGCTGGAAAGCTAGATGATTCAGGACGCTTGAAAAGAATTAATAATGTCGAGCCCTGGCTGGTGTAGCTCAGTGGACTGAGCGTGGGCTGGGAACCAGAGGGTCCCGGTTCTATTTCCAGTCAGGGCACATGCCTGGGTTGCAGGCCAGGTCCCCAGTGAGGGCCATGTGAGAGGCAACCATACATTGCTGTTTCTCTCCCTCTCTCTCTAAAAATAAATAAAGAAAAAAAAAAGAATTAATAATGTCAACTGTATCTGGTGACATAGAAGCGTTAGGACCCACCGATGACAAATTTGATAAACTGAAGAAATGAAAGGAGAAGGGATCATATGGTCTATATGTTCGGGCCCCACCCCCCAAATTCATATGTTGGAATCCTAATTGTCCAATGTGATGGTGTTAGGAGGTGGGGCCTTGGGGGGAAGGTGCTTAGGTCATGGAGGTGGAGCCCCATGAAGGAGATTCCTGCCTTTATAACAGAGATTCCAGAGAGATCCCTTCCCTTTCCACCTCGTGAACACAGCCAAGATGTCAGCAGCCCGGGAGAGGGCCCTCGTCCAACCGTGCTGCCACCCTGAGCCTGGACCGCCGGCCTCCGGAAGTGCGAGAAGTCAGTCACTGCTGTAAACAAGCCATGGAGTCTATGGTATTGTGTTACTGCAGCACGGACAGACTAAGACAGAAACTGTCAACTGCATCTGGTGAGAAAGGAGTGCCGGGACCCAAAGATTAACAACAACTGATTTGGTAATGGAAAGAAATGAAAGGAGGGGTGACTGAGAGATATAAAGAACAAGGGGTGAAAAATAAAAAAGAAACTAAAAGAAGTAAGTAACTGAGATCGAGAAAAATCCAGCAAAGAGAATAAGCACAGTATTACTGACCAATTAGCAGAAACGCAGGATGGGGCAAAAGTAAGTTTACAGTAGTTCTTATGGAAATAAACAGTAACGAACAATACAAGAACAAACTGTTTCACGTACTTGCAACTGTAAACCTACTTTTGCCCCATCCAGTACAAGAGAAGCAGAGTTAGGTGATGGGAAGAAACGAGAAAAGGGAGAGAGAAAATAAACACAGGAGAGAGCTGGGAGGAAGAGAAGAAAAGGAAACGCAGAAGGTGAGAGAAGAAATAGAAAGAAGACAAAAAGAAACTTCAGCGATCACATTTTCCCTGCTCAGAGGCTTAGAGAAATAAAGTCTCTAACTTCCGTGATGTGACACCTTTTTACAAAAGCCTAGGAGCCGTGCCTCACCCGTTTCCCCGTCCCTTCCTCTGCTGTGGTCTTCTGCCCATCACTCCACACTCCTTCCTCCAGCCCCTCCCCCTTGTGCCACTTCTACGGTGCCCTGCCTGAGACCATCCAGTTACGGCCACCCCTGTATTGTTTTCCCTTCCACAATCTCCCCGCTTATTTATCGATACTCATTTGCGTTTGATGAGTTGAGAGTTGCTTAGAAGAGGCCCTAAGCCATTCACAGACACAGGCTCTGCCTTCTCAGGTAGCCTCCCCAAGTCACTTCCTTTTATTGCCATCGCAGCCAAGTATGACTGTGCACACAGCTGATGGCTGTTAGTTCTAGAACATCCTTCCATACGTTCCCAGCCTTCTCTTGGGATTTAGCGGACGATGATATAAAAGATCCCCTGCCCCATGTGGCCCTCTCCCCACTGTATCAAACATCCTGATTGACAAACTAGACCTTCAGGCCCACTAAGTACATTATAACTAATCAACATGACTTCGGACTACCTGCCGTGCACAAGAATTATATGAGGAAAAAGGACTCATGAACGTGGACCACAGCGTGGTGACCGCTGGGGTGAGGAGGGTGTAAGGGGACTAAATGAAATAAAAAAATTAAAAAAGAAAAAGAATTATACTAGGACATGGTAGAATCCAATTCTATAGGCTATAGTACAATGTCGTATAGAGATACAGTATTCTTGAACACCTGAAAGTTGCCTCTAAAACTTAGATTTGGAGTTCATGCCCATACCAAGTATATTCTGGGAGACCCGTATCTGCCTTTAATCTCCTCACCTCCGAAAGCAGAGCTACATATCATGGCAAGCGCTTTTAGATCACATCAATGTACTACCACTCGCTACTACAAAATGAAAAAAACAGCGCTGTAAAAGGGGCAAATAAGTAACAGTTATCACAGAAACCTCTAGCATACCCGCAGAACCCATTTCCTAGACTCTTCTTTGCTAACGCTTCTCAAATGAGCACACAGTACTTTGCTACATCTTACCTTGTTGCTTAAATTCGTTTCCCTAAAACAGGAAGCGAATTTTGCTCAACTGCGTGTCCTGAGAAGAGCAAGCGAAGAGGAAATGAGAAACACTTACTGCTCTGGCAGCTTCCCCAAAGTCGATCTTTAGCCGTCCCATGGCTCTTATGATGGCGATAATGGACTGTATGGTGTTGCTGTAGACAACCACTTTATACTGCTTACATTCCTCCTCTGAGTAGCCGTCCTCATGAATGATTCTTTGAAAAGAAGAAAAACCACAAATCGTTACCGTGGACCCAAAATGAAAAGATACACTGCGGACTTGCGCGCAGCATGAGGAAATGCAGCCTTAGGCAAGGCCATGCGTCAACTTACTTCATCTGTTTCACAATGGTGCTTTTACCAGATTCCCCAGCACCTGAAAAGAGAAGAAAACCAGACTTTGAATTCATCTGTAATCAAACACAAAAGCCTGACATCAACATGAGTGAAAATTCCAGATGAATGGATACCACAGGCCCTGGGAAAACTTGCTGAGGCTTTCTGTCTATCAGCAACCAAGCAAACTTCACGGACGGTGTCCCAGGCCTGCCACATGCCACTTGGGTAAAGCAGGCATTCTCGAGGAGACACCCCAACATACCCACGTCTAGGAACTCACCCTCCACATGACACAGGACACAGACGCTGAACACATGCCGAAATGAAGGGATTCGTTTTCGGCCTGTTCGCTTCAATTTCTCTGTCAACGCTCACGGGCCCGAGAATGTCCCCAGGGCCATGCGCTCATCCATGGGACTAAAGAGCTCAGCACTGGAGCAGAGGAGGCACAGTCCTCAGCGCTGCGCACTCTACACGGCCCCCTCCACAGCCACCTAGAACCACTTTAAGGACCGCTCGTGACCATTCACCCGCATCACCGCAGCCAGCTCCTTCCCCACCTCCCCAGCGCCTGTTTCACACCACCGCCCCTCTCTCAAACTTTACAGGCCCCTCCCCACTTCCGACTATCAGCTGATGACCCTGCCTCTCAGTTATTGGAAAAATTCAACCCCTCAGAAAAACTCCTCATTTTCCCAAAACCAAGTCCGCCATTCCATCTGTACCTCCACGAATATTCTCTACCCTCATCAATGGATGAAGTCTCTCCGCCAAAGTCTAAGACTGATCTCGTCAACTGCGCCCTGACCCATCTGCGCAAGGTCCTCGCTGCTACAATTACCTTCCGCCACGCAGATATCATCGAGTCTTCTCTCCCCACTGGTCACTCTCATCAGTGTACAAACTCACTGTCTGTCTTCCACCTCGGTCAGCTCACGCACACCCGCTCCATCTTCTCTCCTCTCTACAGCAAAGCCCCTGAGTCAGCTACACGCGTGTCCCCCAAGTCTGCGCCTCCGACTCCCCACGTAACCCGCTCCAGGCAGGTGTTCACACCCGCCACTCAACTGACACCACCTTTCAAGGTCTCCAACAATTTCCACCTTCACAAAGCCAACTGTCAAGCCTCAGTCCTCAGCTCACTCCATCTCTTAAACAGAGTTCGCCCGAGTTGATGACGTCTCCCCTTGAAATATTTCCCTCACCAGGCAGGTCCCTAGAGCCCACCCTCTCCGGGTGGGACTCCGGTCCCTACTGCTCAGTCTCCTCCCTCCCGGCTCTGAACTCTAAAGGCTGTATGATGTCCTCAGCCCTTTTCTCAATCTCCACTCACTCTCTAGGTCATCCCATCTACTCTCATGATTTTAAACGCCATTCATAAACTGATAATACTAGTTAACATCTAGGGAGTACCGAATGCCAGACACTGTTCTAAACACTTTGCTTGTATTACCCCAATTCATCCTCACACTAACCCTGTGCAGTAGATATTGTTATCCCCAGTTTACAGATGAGGTAAATAAAGCAGAGAGATGTCAAGTTAACCTGTCCACAATTAGTAAGTGGCAGAGCTACAAATCTGCATTCACACAGTCTGGCTCTAAAGTTGTGTGTACGACCCCTACGCCAGTGACTTCCAAATGTAGACCTCTGATCCTGGCTTCTAACCCTGGCCCAGACTCACACAGCGAAAGTCCCTGCTGATACATGCCTATCTCATGAGAGTTCTGTTAGACATCTCGAACTTAACATACCCACGACTGAGTGACTGCTCCCCCTCCTGCTCTGCCCTGCCTTGTCGTCCCAGTAACTAACGGACAGGTGAAATGTGGATGCCAGTACCAATATGTACGCTAAATAAAATATTAGTGCCGTTTAATTTTTTTAAATAAATAAATATATAGTTCTAACATTTCTTCTTGCACTACATGGATCACCATAAGCACAATGGAAACCACACGCTTTGATTGCAAAACCTTCCTAAATGTGCCAGCCCTTGAAGTCTGCAAAATGTAAACTGGATCCTGTCACTGCTCTGCCCCCAATTACACTCGAATGACATCCGCAGGCAGGAAGGCCACTGTGCTCCATGCCCCCTCCCCCTCGACGCCCGTCACTCTCCATGTGCTCTCTCTGCTCGTCAGACCAGCTTTCCTGCTCTTCCTCCGTCGCACCAAACTGGTTTTCAGGGAGCTTGACCCTGCCTCACAGCCTTTGCTTCGCTTTTCCCTCCGCCTGGAGCAAGTTTTTACAGAATGTTCTTTTTCCTTCAGAACAGCCCTCCCTGACTAATCTACCCAAAACCGCGCCCCATCACCCTCTCTCCCCTCACTCTGTTATATTTTTCTCAAAGCACATGTCACTTCTTCATATTACAGATTTGCTCATTTCCCATCTTCTCCACTAAAATATAAGCTCCGCGAAGGTGTATGCATCCCTGTATTCCCAGGGCCTATAACTGGGCCGCACAGAAATCGGTCTGTAAATAAATATTGATGAACAGATAAATGACTAATGTTTAGTATGTGTGATCCTTTACTAAATATTTCTCAACTCTGTCAACCAAAAATGTTGGTTAAAATAAAGATCAAATAACTTAAAAATTCTAGACATTTACATTTTTACAGATTCAAAAGGGACATTTACATACGACTTTATCTCTGTTCTTATCACCTAACCAATCATCAGGACTAGCACTAAAATAGCACACAGAGAGCTTCCTAATGACACTGTCAGAAGAGATTTCTCCCATGCAGATCTAAAAACAAAACACACAAACCAACCAACCACAGCCCCTAATGATGCAATTTCGGTTCTAGGGAAGAAAATACAAAAGTATACTAGTTGTATTTTAAATAGTTTAAAACAGAATTACTAAATTATCCCATGTGAGCGATGGCAACTAAATTAACCAGGAAAAGTAGACAGCGTTTCTACCACTTATGTTGGATTATTTTGAGTGAAATAATCAATAACTCAATCTCAGAGTCCATTTCCATCCACCTCATTAAGTTGTACCCTATGAAGGTGCTGATTAAAAAACATATATGTAGCCCTGGCTGGTGTGGCTCAGTGGATTGAGTGCGGGCTGGGAACCAGAGGGCCCGGTTCGATTCCCGGTCAGAGCACATGCCTGGGTTGCGGGCCAGGTCCCCAGCGGGGGCCACGTGAGAGGCAACCATACATTGCTGTTTCTCCCTCCCTTCTCCTCTCTCTAAAAATAAATGAATAAAATCTTAAAAAAAAAACACATATATGTAAATATGTTGCTCTACTCCCTGTTTTCCCAAGGCTCCCTGATAAAACGTCAGTTTGTCCTTCCCCTTCATTATGGTACTACATATTTACATATATTTTTTCACCCAACCTTTTATTAGGTATCCAGTTCCATCTCTTAAAAGAGGGTGCCTCTTCCTGACCATAGAACTGACAGGTTTGTTTCGGTGGGTGCTCCAGGCATTTTATACAAACACAGACCGCATGCATCATTTTATACCGAAAGCGCTGGGCCCACTCGGCCCCCAGACCACCGTGAAAAGCCACCGTCTCCCCTTTCTTGCAAGCACGAAATCTAAGAGTCACCTGGAACCCGCTCGCTCTTCTCTCCTTACGTGAAGCTGTAACAAAATCTTCCCTCGCCTTCCACGTTTCTCAAATTAATCCTTTCTGCTCCTCACATGTCTGACCCCAACGCGGGACCTATCGGATGCTACTGCTGGAATTTTCTCCAACTTCTACTCAAAGCCCCCTCCCTTCTCATCATTTCCAGATGCTAACATTTTCTATACCCCTTCCTCGTTAGGGGTGAACTCTTCATTTTTACCTCGGGCCTCTGTGCGCCCCAGCGTCAGGAGTAAGTCCCCTACTAACATCTCACTCTCGGTCCCCCACCGCTCCCAAGTCTCACCTCCCTCTCTCAACGTGGATATGGCGCCCGGAACTTCCTAATTTTACCTGTATTTTTCCATCCTTCAGAATTCACAAGTTCAAAGGGAGACTCACCTGCCCATCGTCGGTCTACCAGGGTAGCTGCCGTAAGGACACAGAGAGTGGGACCGATACAAAGGGACAGAGTCAGAATCTAAGGCTTGGAGAGAAGAACTGGATGAGGATGGAAGAACTGGAAGAAGAAGATGACTCCACAGACAGGGGTGGGCCTGGGAGGGGGCTGGTGTGCGAGAGAGTGAAGTCTGGTTGGTTCGAGAGAGACAGGAGGAAATGGGGTCAGTTCGACTTAGAAGATTTACCCTTAAAACAACACATAGCTAAAGGACATCCGACATCAACAGGAAGAAAGGACAAGCGGTAAAGCTGCAGATGTGTGAAAGAAAAAGGGCAGAAGCCGCTGAGTTAGATAGTCTTGCTCCCAATTCAAGACGCAAGGCAATCTTCAGAGAATAAAGGGGTGGAACTAATGTAAAAAATCATCTTAGAACAATCAAACAGAATAAGAAGTGTGTGGACAGGGAGGTCAGCTTGATGACCAACACTGTGAGACAGAAAAACTGTATTCTAGAATCACAATGTTCACTTAAATACATTCTAAATTTTATTTGTAAGGAGCTCACTGAGAGCAGGCACCATATTACATGTGCTGCCCCCCCCTTCCCATGACATATACGACATTACGGGGGTGGAAAATGAGAGATGGTGGTGATTTCTTTGCAAGATGTTTTTAAAAGGCCAGTGAGCCTTTGCTGGTGTAGCTCAGTGGATTGAGCACGGGCCGGGAACCAAAGGGTCCCAGTTCGATTCCCAATCAGGGCACATGCCTGGGTTGCATGCCAGGTCCCCAGTGAGGGCCATGTGAGAGGCAACCATACATTGCTGTTTCTCCCTCTCTTTCTCCCTCCCTTCTCCTCTCTCCAAAAAATAAATAAATAAAATCTTAAAAAAAAAAAAAGGCCAGTGAATTGCTAACCTAAATAAGTCATTATCACGTAAGTAAACACATGCAGCTCGTATACACACTGCTTTTAAAAATTAATCCTGAAAGATGGCTGATCCTCAAAAACAGTGTCACCTGATGCCTTTTCTTTTTTTCTTTCATTTTGACTAAAATTCAAAGCCAGCCCACAGAAGGTACATGAGCATATTCTGCTCCTTTACAGTGCCTTCAGGGATTTATTTGTAAAACGGGCCAACTGAAGATGGTTAGAACAGTGACACACAGTAGGTATCCAACAAATACTAACCAGCTATTATTAACGCTGTTTTCACCGTCAGAAAACCACCAAGTAACGTGAGGGCCCAAAGAATGACATTTAGTAAAAGCTCCTCAATAGAGGAGTACCCAGTTGGTTCAAAACCCCAGGAGCGGCTGCTCCCCAATAACCAGACCTAGAAGGGACGCGGCTTCACACTCTCCAGCAGCGCACAACCGAAAACGACAGCGAACTGTGTCAGAGCATGAGTCATTTTCTCCACCCCACCCTGGGGAACAAAAACCTCTCTTCCTCAAATACACTTTCAACTCCAGACACGCCTGTCTCCCACCTCCTCTCCCCTCTGTAACCTCCAGCTTTTCCTCGTGCTTCCTCCTTGCACCGCTGCCTCGTGTATTACTCCTCGTGGTGAGGTACTCCAGGGGCACCTGCCACATCTCCTTTTCCTTTTAAATACCTGTTTCTGTGGAGAAATCCTGAAGCTTCTAAAAGCCCGGGATTGTACCTGGAGTGCTTTCCCCTTGCTGGAGGCCTGCACAGTTCAGTCCTGACACGGCACGGTTTGTGGGCGCCCCCTACCCTCCCCTGGCCTCTCCGACCCCCATGATCAGACACATGGGAACGTCCGACTAGAACAGGTGAGACTTCTGCCCCACAGCAGGTAGAAAACTTGACCAGCAAATAAATTTGATTTTTCCTTCTCATTTATCCTCACCTTTCATTTACAACTAAGGCACTTAAAAAGATTTTTTTCCTTTTAGTAAACGATGCCATGTCATAATAAACACTGTGCAAGAGTAGACTTTAGTCCGCACTCTGCCGTGACTAACTGTGGGACCTGGGGCAAATCACCTAGGGTCACAAGGCCCGGCTCCTTATGTAGGAAATGTCAAGGGCTCCGGCTGAGGGGTTCCCTGGCTGCACGCCTAACGCTCTGACTACAAACACTGGCAGCTACGAGCAGACCTGTTCTCTAACTCGGACACACACGGGCTGGACATCAAACCTCGGGTTCACACCTTCCTGCTAACCCAGCCACTCCCAATACAGCCACAGCTCGGTGCTTGGAATGTCCTCCAATCAGGTGCTCCTGGGCAAGAAGGGACAAGGACTAGACAGAATCAGACAATGCAGCCACGGGAAGTAAGCACACCTGCTCTCTTCCTGCTCGGCTCTGCAATCACGTAATCTCGGACTGGCAGTGTATTCGGGTTAGACTGCTATTCTTTTACAGAAGAGTTAATGTCCACAACTACAGGTCACAGGAGCAGAGTCCGCGCTGGTGCTAATCACAGGACTACAGCTCCAGCGGACTCCTTTCCACTGACAGGCATAAGCAGCTAACGGAGTAAAAATTCAGATTAAGGTGACAGTGACATTTCAGTCAAAATGCTTTGCAAGGTACCATTATTAATACAAAAACTCGTCACTTCCTAATTCAATAAAGAAAGGGTTAGCAGAATTGCAGATGAGAAAAATGCCACGGAACAAATAAAAATTGTTACTCAGTATTTTTTTTTTCTCCCCTTTCCACAAACATCTTCTGGATGTGTCAGGAACTGCTGGGCGGAGACTTCACATACAGATAAGCTGAGGAATTTACGGGCTCCAGGGCAAAGTTAGAAACTGTTTTTCATGTGAAGTTAGCAAGTTTCTTTAGCCTAAAATACCAGAATGACTTCCCCCCCCCCCCCCGGCCCACTGTCCCTGTAAACATGCCCAGCCTCTGCACAGAGACAAAATCCCTGAAAACCCGACTAGGTTCAACTTCGGCTCTGCGCTGCAGCCTCCTCCACTCCCTCTGCAGACCGCTGCTCCCCCTCTGATGGCCGGCGTAGTTTCCACTGCCTTTCAGCCTCTGGCCCAGAGGCTCATTTCCAAAACTGAGTTCCATACTGTCCTTCCCAGTCACTCGTCTTATTTTATCTCTAGCCAGCTCTGGTTACTCTAAAAAAATATAATCTGTCTCCCCAGCTTGTAAACTCCTCATTTTCATAAGCTGCTAATTGGTTTCCTTGCTTTTGATTAAAATGGCAATGAAACTCTTTTCGGTACCACCTGAAAACCCTCCCACACCGGTACAGTCGGTACTTCTCCCTCAAGGGCACTCCGATCAGGCTCAGCCTGACCCTACGGGCCGGGGCCCAACACCGCCACACCGAATTTGGTCGCACTGCTGAAATTACTTGGGTTGTGCTTGGTTAGGCCTCCAGCAGTCGCGCCCTCCCTCGCAAGCACACTCTCAGAAAGCACAAAGCAGCGCCTTCTTTTTATGCGCCCACCCCAGGCCCCACAACTAGACCACAATCTAGGGCAGGCAGGCATCATCATCACCAAGGGCAGGATGAACGGCCTGAGTTTCCATGAGATTCAGCGGTTACCTAATCCCATTTTGCAAGCGCCAGCTGCAATGGGTGGAATTTTCAGTGTGGGCAGTTAACAGAAACAGAAGACTTCCATTCCTCTGCTATCTCGCCTCAGCCCCACACCCATTCCAGGCTGTGCCCTCACCTCGCCCCACAACCATACCTGACAATAAATAATTCGGACTCACTCACAAGCCTCCTCCTAGTCTCCCTCTTCCCCTCTAAGCCTCCCTCCAAGCCTGTCCCAGCTCCCCTGCACCCACCATCCACTTCCGTGACACTGCCACAGATCTGTCCTCCACCCCGTATCCCAGCCACCTAAACGTCTGCCTGAAACAGTGAGTTCTCACCGAACGTCTCTTCGGAGAATGAATAAGTGAATGAGTATCTTAAGGGTAAAAGATGGCAGTCGTTGCAAGTGGGACAGAGAAAATGGTCTCTTCCCTGAAAAGGTTTGCCTAGGACGCAATCACCAAAAGGCTGAAAGTGTATGTAAGAAATTTCTTATAAAACTTAATTGATATATTAGACAGAATTTCAGAATATCTAACTTCTAAAGAAACCTCTCCTTCGCTAACTCAGTGGGCAACAACCTTCTTACAAACTGGCAGCCGGTCTAACACTCACAAATCACCTAAGGAAGGGGTTGGTCTGATTAAGGGGGAAAAGGCAGCTCACTCAGCCAAGTGGCTCTCCTGTAAACGTTATCACTTGAGAATATGAACGGGTAACTTGAGTGTTGCTAAAGATCAGGTGTTCCCTTTGGGCAACTGGCCAAGCAAAAGGGAGAAGTGGGGTGTCCTTCTCACTTTGGCAGACTCTGAAGAGAATGCTAGAAGGGGCAGTCACAGGTGAGCAAGGAGGGGACCGACCCCCTGGCTGCCTCAGGGCGCTCACTCCGGCTTCTGGGGAGCAAGTCTCCTTTCACTTCTTTGAAGGCACATCAATAAAAAGCCATTTTCATGCTAACACTAAATCACATGCTAAGCACACGTGACATCACCGAAAACGACCTCCGCAAAGGGACATTTCCTACTAGCCCTGCCTCACAATTTTCTTGTGAGATCGAAATGTAAAAATCAACACTCTTCTAATCCCCTGCACACCTTTCCAGCCTGTCTCCGCCACTCCCACACCTGCCCTTCATTCTAAGCAAACCTAACCATCTGCTCACTGGTATCTCTGAGCTTTTGTACACACTAGTGCCCCTCCTGTCTGGATGCGCTCCTCCCCAGTCCCTGCCTTCAGAGCTCCTAGTTACTCTTCAAGGCCCTTCTCAAGTGTCGCCTCCGCTGGGAGGACTGTCCTGATGTGTCTTTCTCCTCCTCACGCCAGAATCTGGCTCCTCCTTCTGTAACCACATTCCACATACATTATCACTGTTTACTTGTGTGTCTCCACAGCTCGAATTGCCTAAGAGTTCTATTTCTCGGTTATTTTTCATCTCCAGGCGAGGAAAGTACCTGTGCACGTATAAGATGATCAGAGAACTTAATCATAAGTAGCTTACTAAAGGAGCTTCCTTTGAACAGTGCGACACCGAAAGCCAAAAAGCTCAACTGAGAGGAGCCTTGACTAAATGCGGTGCAGTGTCCTGAGCTGGATCCTGGAGCAGGAAAAGGACGGTGGTGGGAAAACTGCTGAAATCCCAATAAAGTGTGCAGTTCGCTGTGGACGAACAGACCACTGCTGTGTAAGATGTCAACATTAAAAGAAACCGGGTAAAGAGTATACGGGAACTCTGCTCTACCTTTGTGGCTTTTCTATAAATCTAAAATTATTCCAAAAACAAAGTTTATTTTAAAAACTTTTTAAAGTAGTCTAGAAAGGTAAAAGAACTAAAGATACTGATGAGGACGTGAATGTGCATTTTAATTACAACCATAATAGCAAAAAAAAAAAAAAAGAATAAGAAATACACTTCTTTTCTGAGAAGTAGAGGAAGAAAGGAAATTATTATTTTTTAGCAACCTGAAATGAACTAAAATATGGGATGATTTACTAATGCTGCAAAATGGCGAAAGATTTCCATCATGAAAGGGAAGTAGTTCAATGTGTTATTTTCTGAAACGCAGAACTCTACACTGAAGTGCCCCCCGTGGAGTTCAAGGCCGCACTGTCACATCGCAGACATCAGAACCACGCTGCGTACGTCACGGCAGGAATCGCACCCGCACCTCAAACAGCCCCATTTTGCAGTTAATGATTCCCACGTTCTACCTTCAGGAAATAGAGAGGGATGTGCTCTATTGAAGCATGTACTCTAGAACAACCCCGCTGTAACTTACGGTCATTTGTAAAATGTCATTTCCAAGGTCCTAGGCAAAACCCACTTCCACACAACACTATCCATCTAATAAGAATTTTTTTTTTTAAACTAGGGATATCAATACATGACTAAAACAGAAAGCCACCACATACAGGGTAACATTACCATTAGAAGTTTTTAGAATTCAGTGGCAAACTATTTTAATTTTAAAACCCAGCCATTACAGGAAGATTATTATAAGACGACAGGAACCAAGCCACCTTGCTGATTTTAAAGAAGTCTGATTTAAAGGTCCCTGTGTCACCAGCGTAACTTACCATCAGGCCACAGGAACAAAGGAGAGGAGAGGTACAAGCGCAACTCGAATGTACAAACAGAGTGTCTATTTCGATCTTGGTGAAACATGCCTGACTTAGGACACTATCTACTTCTGAGTTAAGCAATTTTGAGATGTGAAATGCTAACATGAAAAAACTAAGACTTTTGTATGAATATTAAAAACATGAGCTCCTTTCAGTGGACCTGGTGACAAAAAGATCCGAGGCAGCAAACCACGAACACACTATCTCAGCTAATCCTTAACAGTCTTTCTTAATCTTCCAAATCTCCTCCGACTCTAAACTGGAAATCAAAGGAAATTCATGTCTAAAGTCTATATCCTCCTGAAATTTGTCTGTAAGATCCATAGGTTATTTTTCAGGTACAAGTCAAACAAATTTGGTCTTTTTGGTATCCTTCCCTGTATAGTTTGTATCAGATATATTCACTGCTGTTACAACTTAGTATTAAAACATGAAAAATAGGGTATTTCATTTACATTGAGCACTATATCAAAACTAGAACAATTAAACAGTGATCCTAACACAATGTTATTTAGTTCAAGCGGCTTGAATTACAGAAATGATACAGATGATTACTAAGCAGGTAACGGGATAGCCGGGACAGATAAAGGCTTCCAGATAACTCTAATTCACTAAACAATGAAAAAGAAATAAACCAAAAACTAAGTTAAAAAAACTGGAGGTTGAAATCAAATACTAGAGAGCAATTTCTTTTCCTTATATTCTCTTGAACATTTACAAATAGGCATTTTACAGAACTTATGTCTTTTAGGTTTTTAATTATCTTCCTAAACAGCTTTATCACACTGAACTAAGTTCAATCAAACTCAAGAATGAGAGCACTAACAATGCAAAGGCAGCCCTCTCCATAACTGGCTGAAATCGTCCAGCTGATCGATGATGTTACTTCCACAGACAAAGGACCCCTGAGAGCAGACCTCGTTATGCAGAACAATGAAAAAGGCACTTGGAAATTAGGACCAATCTCCCAATTTTTCAGTCTCTTTGCTCTTTGGAACCTCCTATTATGAATTGAATTACCAGATCAAAGGGATGTATTTTATTAGTGCTAGCCTACTGTATTCTGTTAAAAAACAAATTTTAAAACAGACTTCAGCCCGGCTGGTGTAGCTCAGTGGATTGAGCGCAGGCTGGGAACCAGAGGGTCCTGGTTCGATTCCCAGTTGGGGCACATGCCTGGGTTGCGGGCCAGGTCCCCAGTGAGGGCCATGTGAGAGGCAACCACACATTGCTGTTTCTCTCCCTCTCTTTCTCCCTCCCTTCCCCTCTCTCTAAAAATAAATAAATAAAATCTTTAAAAAAAAAAACAGACTTCAGTAATCTGAACAAATTTAGTGCCCACTGCTCCAGACATTTCTTACAAGAACCACATTTCTATTTTTTGTTTTTATGGCTAACATTTTAGCTCCTGAATATTTAAAGCATCTCTTCTTCCCACTTTCCCCGACAAGTCCCAACCCCTAATTAAATGAACTAAACCTAAGAAGACAAGAGATCACAATAGCCTGAGTCTATGAGCAACCTGCTGGGCCAAATGTTTTTACCCAGCCCCTAAAAAAGAAAAAACCTCTAAGCAAGATTATTAACAAGGAACAGAAGTCTGTTTTACCTCTTCCCTATTAGCTTTGGACAATTTTCTGGTGCTCATAAAAAAAGCAGGGGGAAAAACAGCCAGGAACAAGCAGGGATGATGAAGCACAGGCGCTGTGCTGATTATATGCATAAAAAATTAATTCCCGAATTAAAGTTGAAAGTAATCAAATTCAGGTGACATTAACTATTTTGAGCTGGATGTGTTGATAATGGAAGTTTAAAATCCTGCACCCTACCTCAAATTGAATTTAATTACTTCTCCCAACCATACAAAATGACAACTTAATATCGAGAATTAGCAGGCACGTTCTTGTGAATTAATGGAAAACTAAAGCAGGAATATGTTTAGTTCTTCAACATTCCCATCTCATTCCATTAAGTTCAACTTATATATCTACTAGACGGCAGGATTATCACCTATTAATCTTTAACTCTTTATCCATGCCCTTTTAATAGAGAATCTGACCCATCCAGTCCTTGAGAGGGTCAGCCTTATGGAACTCTAACACCCTATCAACCCTGCCACGTTCCCATCACAGCTGACGGGACAGCGGTGGACACCTGACCTGGCTGGGCCGATCTGATACTCCTTCCCAGGAACCTGGAATGGGACCCCTGGGAACCTGAGTCAGAAGACAAGAAGCACTTGAACTACCAGGTCAGGCAGGGTGTGAGCCAGAGGTGTCAGAGTGAGCCAAAGCTGAAAACTAGGGGTGAGGGGTGGAGGCAGGGGCGAAGAAGTCATAAGTGAGCAGAGAAAGCTGAAGAGGTGACTTAGCAGCAAAGCACAGCAAGTGATGGACCTGCTCTAGGAGAAATGGGGACGGGGACACGCATCCCAACCCACCGCATGAGACCTGGCTCTACTTCACTGCTTATCTGTCCTTGGACTTCTGATGCCTACGAAGTTGCCCACTGTGTCATTTCAACCAACTCCTCCCCGACTGGAACAAGTATGAGTGAGTTTCTGTCCCTTACAGGAAAAACTCTTCACATGATATGAGATCCTGCAGCAGATATAAAGATGAGAAACGCCCAGTTCTCTCAGCCCTCAAGGACCATGTAGCTAGGGGCAGCTAAGTATACAAATAACCATAATATAAAGCAGACAGACCAAGAGGCATAACAAATACTATGAGGTTTCAAAGAGAGGGACAGATCATAGCCCATTCAGAATGCCCAAAAGGTTTCATGGAGGAAGAGCACTAAATAGTAATCCAAAGACGGTACTTTGGGATATTTAAAAAATGCATTTACTAAGCCCTGGCTGGTGTAGCTCAGTGGATTGAGCGCGGGCTGGGAACCAAAGGGTCCTGGTTCGATTCCCAGTCAGGGCACATGCCTGGGTTGCAGGCCAGGTCCCCAGTGAGGGCCATGTGAGAGGCAACCATACACTGCTGTTTCTCTCCCTCTCTTTCTCCCTCCCTTCCCTTCTCTCTAAAAATAAATAAATAAAATCTTTAAAAAAATGCATTTACTAAGAAAAAGAAAATGTTAGAATCCTAAGTCAGTCGACAACAACAAAAAATTTATTTTAATAGCCTATGAACTCCAAAAATCTGGTAACAACCGAGTCACAGGACTTGGCAATTGCCTGACTATACAGATGAGAGCAAGAGAAGAGTTAAAAAACGAGTTCCGTTCTCAGCCTCGATGATTTTGAGGATGACGCCAGCACGAGAAGGCCCACCCGACAGGTGGATGTGGGGGGGAGAAGCAGAGTGGGCAGGGAAGTTCCATACTGAGGCGAGTGGCAGCCAGCAGTTCATTAACGCACTGGGGAAACGGGAGAGAGATGGGCCACCTGAAGTAAAACACTGTCCTCTAGAAGAGGAACTAAAGACTCTTCACAGTGCCTAGGTGTTTTCTTTGGCCTCTTGAACATTCCATTTCCGCAGAGCCGCTGATTTTCCTGTTCTGGGTCAGGACCTTAAAGAACGGGGGGTAGGTAGTGTTGTGGAGGAAGAGCCTGATGAAATCCGTGACTCCTTTCCCCAGAAAGATGCATAAACCACAAATTTTGCTAACGATTTTTAAAAGGTCATAGATCTTCTGAAGTCCTAAGGGGTACACAAAGCCCAGGTCGGTGTGGTTTAAAGCATGGTGTGGGAAAAACCAGAAAGGAAAAAGAGGGATGGGGAAAACAGAGTTAAGTACCTGCCGAGACCCGTCCACTTCCCTTTTCCCTTCCAAGAAACTGGGGGACGAGGCAGCTCAGAGAAAGGAGCGCTGGCCTTCAGGGTTCACCACCTTCTCTAAGTCAAAGAGGAACCGCCCTCATTAGACACGACTGCCGCAAAACTAAGACTTCTCCGTAACAGTGCAACGAAGTTTAATAGGTGAAAAATTACGTTTAAAGAAACGCAGATGCGGCCCTGATTGAAAGGCTACGAGCTCCATAAAAGAATCTTAGTAAGTACTAAGCACCCTACTCTCCACGTCATCACGACAGAAGTAGCCCATTCGGGAAGATCACAAGCTTGTCACTCCCGAGGAGGACCACACTGTCAGACTGCAGGATGAGGGATGCATGTAAGCGACACACAAGGAATAGTAAGTTCTTCCAGTTTTTTTCCCTCTCAGAAACAAGATGCATCCGCAAGAAACAAGTTGTTGAAAAGAAATTTAACGCCTGTCTGTGAATCTTGTGCCGGATAATGGCAGCCACTGTAAAGAATGTCACCCTATGAGAATGTAATTTAATATGGGATTTATCAAAGGACTGCCTTATTTTCAATAAGCATATTCAGCCAGCGACATGCAGATATTCAAACGTGAACCACTGATTGGATAATACAGGGTTTAAATGAATGAGATGATTCCAGTTCTCTGCATGCAACCTAAGTTTTGCCACCGCCGGCAAAACCTTAAAGACGGAGCTTCAGTATCATTTCAAATAATGTTTTCTCAAGATCTGCTAAGGGGAACTATCAAGAAATGGAAATCTGGAGATAGCACAGAAATAGCTCATGTAATAACTTACAAAACTAAATGGTAATATTTGATTCCATTACTGGAGAAGATCGGTATTTCTTGAATTTCCCTGAAGATCTTTAAAAAGGGTATATTAATATTTGAAAAATAATCAAATATCTGCCTGAAACAATATTCAAATATCAAAACTATTTTAAACATTTTTTAAAAAGTTTCTAAAATAAGCTTCACAAACATCGTGATCACAGAAGTCACCATTTACTGAACTAAGCATTGTCTATGCGTCATCTCACTTCACATTATGAAACAGGCATCATCATTCCCACTTCCTGTATGTGAAACTAAGTCTCATACAGTTAAGTTACATGCTCTGGGTCTCCCAGCTGATAAATGGAGGCGGGAATGGAATCCAGTTTCACGTGACTCCAAAAGCAGTGCTCTTGTCTAGCACACCGGTGCTTGCCGACTTCGTCACATCATGGCTCCCAGTGAAAATGACAGTGTTGTGAGGCCTGAGAAGCTGGAGGGCTTGGGGAAAATGACATATATTTTCTATATATTGTAAAATCATGACATGGAAAATAAAACAAAGTAGCACAGATGATATTAAATATTAATCGGTACAAATCTGCCAAAGGAAATACTTCAAGATGAAATCCAGGAAGTTTACAGAGGGAATCCTATGAAAAATATAATTTCAACTGTTGTAATGGAAAATTATAAAAATGTTTTAAAATTTCAACTATTTAAAAAATTTGTAAACAGCACACTTGTATGCCATTCTATGCACTGCACCCTGGTCAGGAGGCTTTGCAAAATCTAATTTTGTCTTTCTATAGAGTATGATGATTGAACACTAAACTGGCATATCAAGATCCTCCCAATAACAGATCTAAAGGAAGTTCAAACCAGAGGTAATCAAAGGATTGTAGCACTGAGGTCTTCCTTAACTAACTCAGCCCCATTAGTTCCTTAATCTGATTCCACAGAACCTGTGATCTACAACATTCATTTGATACAAAAACAGCTGTGTTCTACTTCACATTATTATCATATTGAACCCTCAGAGCTATCCCGTGAAGTACCCCTATTTTCTCCACTTTAAAAAGGAGGAAAGTGAGGCAGAGAGAAACTGCATAAGTAACCTTCCCAAAGATATAGGTGGTAAATGGGAACCAGAATTTGAAACAGGCTGATGTCAGAGCCTGCACTGTTAATCACTATGCTAAACTACACGTCTGTAAAGAAGAAAATAGAGTAATATTTAATGAACACCTATTATGTGCCATGAGAGACAAGGGCAAATAAAGAGATCTCAACTTAAGACTGTGTTCAGTAGCTTCACAGTGACGAAGTAAAAATAACCTACATGTAAGTCAAAGGAGGTATTCTACAGCAAAAGGAAGATTCTTTGTATACTGTGATGGGTGCATGTTGCTTACAGAAAAAGCAAAGAAGAAAACCTGAATTTCATGCATGCATTCCGATACGGTTCAAGCAAGAGCATTCATATCTGTAACCTATTTGGTTAAACTTACTCAAGAACTTTTTTTAATCTTACTTAAGACAACAAAACTGATCAAATTAAAAGCAAATGCTTTATTACTTGGATTTTTACTTACTGCTTTTGAAGTTCCCCAAGTCATCATGTGCTTTTGTTTTTAATTAAATGCACTATTTATAAAGTCCTGAGTAAAGATTTTTGCAGATATTTAGACAAATTCTGATTGCTCAAGTTCTGCCTCTGCCAAATCCTGCCACTTGGAAGAAAGCCTCTGAGTTTACAACTGTATCGGACAGGCTAATATCCTGAGGGGATCTCTGGTGGTCAACGGAAATCAAAGCATTCACAGAAGAGGGGGCACACCTTTCATTTCATAGCCAATCCGTCAACACAGACGAGGCTAATGCCTTGAGTCTTGGTTTTAATGAAACACCTGAAGGGCCTCACAGAGCAATGTCCAACAGGAACAGTAAAGAGCACCTACTATGTGCCAGGGACCATGCTCGTTCACAAGTGATACTGGTTATGGAGAGAGTGGCTGTCTAGAACTACAACTTGAATTCATACTTTCTGAAAGACTAGGTGGTCAAACTGAAAGATCCAGCTCTAATGTGTAACTTTTCCCCTATATCTAAAAAAGCTGCTACCCCAGCTTCTGCACTCTACAAACCCAAACAGGTTAACATCAAAACAGTAGCATGGGCCTGGCTGGTGTGGCTCAGTGTACTGAGTGCCGGCCTGCAAACCAAAGGGGCGCCAGTTCAATTCCCAGCCACAGCACATTCCTGGGTTGTGGGCCAGGTCCCCAGCTAGGGGCTGGCGAGAGGCAACCATACGCTGTTGTTTCTCTCCCTTTCTCCCTCCCTCCTCCTCTCTAAAAAGAAGGCCTAGAGAGTAGCATGGGCACCGAGGACATCCTGGAGTACAAAATTAGGTTACAATAGAGCACCTCTCCTAAAGCAACTTTTTCTCAAAAATCAATAGTTTTACAAAGGACAGTTCTGCTTACAGAAACCACTACTTGTAAGTATTTTTCTCCAACAGATCCCTGGAAAATATGTATACTGAAAAAATGGGACTTGATTTATTGGTAAGCTGACGCATGCTGGGGTACTTCATACAGTTACCAGCACCTCTAGAAGTCAACCTCTCAAGAATCTTAAAAACTAATCACACTGAGTAAAATACATCTGACTGTACCTAAAAGCCACTTAAATCGAATGTGGGTTAAAAGAAACAGGAATTCCAGAAGCCGGTGTTTTTAGCTTGAAGAGACTGAAAAGATCAAACAGCTCACCAGAACCAGAAGTCTGCCCGGGTCTTCACAGTAAGTGCACCGGGCTCGGTACTTTATCCTGAGATAACTCCATTCCCACCGCACACCAGCCCTAACAACTGCTCAGCAACGACCAACGTGTAATTTATTGTCCACTACGCCTTTTGCCACAAACCTCAAGCAAGACAGCCCTTAAACTTCCTCGGCTCACACCATCTCCCCTTTATGAAAACAAGGGAAGGGGTTATAGAAACCTCAAGCGAATAAAAATGAGAGAAGGTGGAAAAGGACAGAGAGCCTCGGCAAGCAAGCTCTCTTCCTTCACCCTGAGAACCTGTCACTGAGCTCCGCCACACACCTTCACGTTACTGGATAAGCCAGGGTTCTTCCACCTTCCCAACAGTTCAAAATGCCCACTCTCCAGTAAATGACAGGATTCTCCTGTGACTACTCTGGCCCAACCCCCCTGTTTATATTAATCATTCAAGCCACCCAGCTCTGCCCCATCCTAAAGCAACACCACGCTCCAATCTCGCAAAAGCCCTTGTACAAACCCAACACACTCTACCCCATCCTCCTGGCTACCAACACACTCCAACCCCTTGCAAAGCCTTCCCTAATATTCCCCCCTTCCTTTATGAGCTTTTCCCGTATACCGAACGCAGTCTCAATGTCCTATTTCCCCACACTCCCAACTCTTCGCTAAAAGCAAATTCCGGCACGGAGTCACACCCTCTCCAGCCTAATTCCTACAACCTGAAAACCCCACCCCCTCAGCACGTCGTCCGGAGCCTCCCCACCCCAAGCCCGTCACGCCCTCCACCCCTCCGGGATCCTTTCCGCCAGCCCGGGCTGACCCCCCGCAAGACCCCCAAGTGCCTAGGCACCCCCGAAGGGGCCGACAGCCCCGCCCCCAGGCCCTCACCGAGGAGCAGCAGCTTCACTTCTTTAGCCGCTTTCTCCCCGTCCTCACGCAAGTTGCGGTCGATCATCTTACTCCGCTCCACCGCCGCCTTGTCTTCGGCGCTCAACGTGCAGCCCATGGCGGCGGCGGGAGAAGCGACCGGGCCCGGGCTCACTCAAACACCGCGGGGACTGCGGGACGGCTGGCGGAGACAACGTCTACTGCTGGGCGGCGGCCCTCTCAGGTCCTGGAGCGCCCGGAGAAACCGGATATCCGGCGTTTGCGACACTTCCGGCAACGCCCCGCGGCCGCCACCGCTGGAACTTTTCTAGTTGGAGTAGTGGAGGTGCATCCGGAAGCGGAAGTACGGGGAGGGGGACGGCTAAGCCTGGCGGGGGAAATCTGCGGACTAACTCAGGTGCTTTGGTATTCGCAATTAGGCTGCTCGGCATTTTGGGCTGTTACTGGCTAAATGTAGAAAAAGCGGGGACTGGCTCCGTCCGTTCTTGGCGCCTTCCCAGAGTCACACCGCCCGCCTTTGGATGAGGGTTGGTGGGGGGATTCCCAATAAGTGCCCCAACCCGTACGGGAATTTCTGTTGGGACTTTCACACTGGCGAAACCCGGGGTCCCTGCCCAAGTAGACACATTATTTGCCGGGGTCCACTGGACTGTATCCATGGGATGGGAATAAACTTCAGAGCCTGGGTCCCGTGCACGCTTCACGTCTGAGATCTGTCAGACCCACCAGGCCTAGGACATTAGCGACCCCTTTCTGCCATCGCTGACCCAGTCGCTGGTCCTTGTGCCGTTACGTGCAAATTGCTGTGGGCTTGACAGTTGCCAGTTACTATGTTGTTGGCAAAGGGCCACTTGAAATTGCTGGCAGATACTACCTTAAAGATAAGCGTGTAGCCCTGGCTGGTGTAGCTCAGTGGTTTGAGCGCGGGCTGCGAACCAAAGGGTCGCCAGTTCGATTCCCAGTCAGGGCACATGCCTGGGTTGCAGGCCAGGTCCCCAGGGGGGCCACGTGAGATGCAACCATACATTGATGTTTCTCCCCATCTCTTTCTCCCTCCATTCCCTTCTGTCTAAAAATAAATAAAATCTTTAAAACAAAGATTCTTGTTTAAAACCAAAAAAAAAAGATAAGCGTGTAGTTCCAACACAGTTTCCACGCTGGCTTTCCCAATGTAAGCCAGTTTTAGCGCTCACAGGTGGTTCTGTGTTAGGGGGTTAGGACTTCCATCAAGATGAGTCAACCTCAGTGCCATACCCCAAACAAACCAGTGCAACCTATGAATCTCCTAAAATTTCCTGTTGCGGTTCCACACAAAAAGGGAAGTTCTAGTAAAATTTGCCTTTCAGTTCTAGTATCACTTGAAAATTAATAAACCCCCTAGGAAAGCCCGAGACTGATGGCCTTTTTCATTCATAATCTTGGAGAGCACTATGAAGATGACCCTAAATTCCCTTTCCTCCTAGTAGCCCCACAAATACTCTTCACCACACAGTCCAAGGAGGGGAACTCTTTGTCACCCCCCAAACCTTT
Organism: Micronycteris hirsuta; assembly: GCA_004026765.1. Taxonomy (NCBI): domain Eukaryota; kingdom Metazoa; phylum Chordata; class Mammalia; order Chiroptera; family Phyllostomidae; genus Micronycteris; species Micronycteris hirsuta. The sequence goes on along the minus strand of PVJI01002756.1, from coordinate 74,710 downwards.
TCCTGTGATTAAAAATGATGTCCCTAGTATAACAGAGCTTCCGACAGAAAGGTCTAGGGCAGTGATTCCATAATTAGAAAGGTTTCATAAGAGCCACCTTCAACGGCCTCAACCCCCATAACTTAATACCAGTTTTTCAACGTTTGAAAAGACTCCTCGTATCCATTCCTTAATGACTGTTAGACTACAAAGCACTGCTTTCCCAAAACCAATAGTTATGGGGGGCAGGGGCAAGAGGAGAGGAAAGGTAACCAATACTTATTGAGTGCCTATTTGCCAGGTATGGCCAGGTGCTTCCACGTGTCATCTTGCAGTCCTCGCAACAGCCCTGTGAGGTAGGTAATGTCACCCCCATTTGTTACAGATGAGGAAATAGGCTCAGAGAAATGAACATCCTTCCCAAGTTCACAGAGTGAGTGAGTAGCTCTGTCTGACCCCCAGCTTCACCCCCATCCTATGGTGCCACCGACAACAGACAGTTTTCCTGCAGGATTGAGAGTCACCCCCACACCAGGGTGCAGGAGAAAGTAACCAACCTGCTGATTTTTTTAGAAAGGAGCAACTTTCGCAGCCAAGGATTACGAATCGAACTTTACCCACGGATGCTGGTGGCTAGGAAACGGCTGGAAGGTGGTCACGGCAGAAAGTGTTGGGAAAGTTCTTCGCGTAATTGAAGAGAAACGTTTATTTCCTACGTGATCCACGCAGGGAAAAATAACTGGCAGGTGAAGCAGCCTATGTCAAATTCTGTAATAAATGCCAGGGAGCTCACAGTGTCAGGAAATTTCAGCCCGAATTAGACTCATCCTTGGGCTTAAAGTTTCCTCTTTGATGTACGGGAAGGGTGCTAGGGCAAAGTCAAAGGAAAAGGCAGAATAAATGAACAAAATGGCTGCTAATGTTGAAGGCCTCCCCCCCTCCCCCCCACTCCCACCCCTACGGGCGCCTTTCCTATTTCCACTGGACTCACACTGCCACCTACTGGCAGTACTTAGGGACTACCAGCAGATCAGTGGCGTTTGGAGGAGTTTTTTCCTGTACCTATGAATGAGATTCCAGGGCTATTTTATCTTAAAAGGGAAGAGAGTGGAGAATAGGTTTGGCAATCACAGAAGACTGCCCTGGCTGTGGATAGTATCTAAGGAATTTCCTCCATGTAATAGGTGCTACACTAGGGTAAGTCTAGTGGCAGGAAGACGAAAACCTGGAACTTTTCCTTGATCTGAAGTGTGGAGAGCAGTTTCATTGAATAACTTTTTTTTTTTTTTCAACTAGAGTTTCTTTTACAACCGGCACTTTTTCCACAATTGGCCGGGAACCTCCATGGCTGCAACAGACCAAACTCTCGGGAGTTAGAACCAGGAACGTACTCTGCAGCATATTTTTCACACTGCTCTGTATTGCTTTCCCACATGTAAACGCTCTGTAAAAATACAAGGTACTCGCTCAAACTAGACTGTGAACTCCTTGCAGACAGTGGTCCCACATCCTCCGCGTGGGGCCCAGAGAATATCCGGTGTTCACCTGGGATGCACTGAATTGAACTGAAGGAGTCGATGTCGATATCAGTATAACTTGTATCATAAAAATGATTTATTGGCTGTTCAAAGGGGAAACTATCCCACTGCCAGCGGGCCATCTTCCCCTTCGATGCTCAGTAAGCCAGGGGTTTGTTCTAATACAGACCGTACCCCCCTCTTGGCCCTGCCTCAACCCTGCAGTGGTACCCGGTGCAGCTGAGGGAGGTGGACAGACAAGTAGTCCCAGATGGACATCCTGTCCAGTGTGCAGTTTTCCTGCCTCCCTTGAAAGTATCGCCCCCAACACCAACCAACACAGTTCCTACAGCATCGATCGGTGAGTGCTGAGCCCCGCTCCTGTGCCCCATCTCCAACCCAGGGCTGCAGGTGGGAGAGAGATTTAAGTCTTTGTCACTGAAGCTAATTTTGAGAGCGATGCATGGGAGTAGAGAGGTGTTTGTTTAATGGACCATGGAAACCCCACCTGACCCGTTCCCAACCTTAGTCTCTGTACCCGGTTGTCCGGGGGGCTGGAGGTGGGTCACTGCCGTGTGGAGAGAAATCAGGGAGGCCACTCCTAGAAAACAAAAAAGATTTACAGTGTGGTTGGTGAGAGTGATTGCCTGGCCTCTCTGCCTCCAACCGCCTTGGCAATTCAAATGCTGACGCCCACCTTCCGCCATCCAACCCCCAATCTTTCCACTTCTTCATCCTAAAAGGCAAAGAGAAAAAGCCACTCTGTCTTATTCTCGCTTCTGCAGAGATAAATCCCCAGGACAAAGGCAGAAGGATACAGCAGAAATGTGGTGCCTGGAGGTGGGAGAGGCACCTTCCCCGCCTCTGTGCACCCTGCTTGCTATTTCCCATTGCTTCTAGCCAAACTCGGGAAAGAACTGTCTCCAGCTGGTCCTCTCGCTTGAGGAAAACCTCAGGTCTAAAACTAGAAAAAGATCTATTTACTCAAATCGAAACACTTGGCTGTAAGAGTGCTTTTTAAACCCAGCAAGGAAACAAGAAGACACAGGTCTTTTTCTGACTTTGGTTGGGCGAAATTATTGCCCTGGACAATGACACTGGAAAACGAAATATCCTAAAGGGTCCCCAGAAAAACGCCAAACCGGCCCACTGCCCTATACCCTCCGACCCCCGCACTGGAGAGTTTCCTGCCTCTAGAGGTGTGGGAAGTGCCCTGGTTCAAAAACATCAATCATCTCACCTTCGTGACCCTTTCCTCTCGTCACCATCTCACCAGGCTCCCTCCCCCAGTAGTCAAGGATCACAGCCGTATCCAAGGCTTTGGCCACATGTCCATCCTGGTGGCTCTGTTCCTGACCCAGAAAACACTAAGTGTGCACAGACCCCAGCCCCAGCCCCAGCTTGCTGGGGAAAGGCGGCCCCACAAGGTGCTCCGAGCGGTCCTAACCGGCCCCCAGCCCCGGCTCCCTTCGGGTATCCAGCAGCCCTTCACGATTCAGGTCGAGGTGAGGGGGCAGGACGGAGGTAGCTGTCTGACGTGATGATGTCACTGGTGAGCTGTTGCTCCAGGAGCTCCGATGTCTCCTCAGCTATCTGACCCGGAATTCGGAAGTCAACGGCAGCTGGCTCCTGCTTGGGGCTGGGGAGGGGTCGGGAGACCCAGGACTCGGTGGAACAGCCAGTCCCCTGAAGGAACTGCAGGAAGTTCTCCTCAATGGAGCCCTCCCGGCTAGGCAGCCTCAGCTCCTCCTCCGGAGCCTGCTTGAAGAAGCAGACAAACTGTTTGCTGAGCTCCCCCCGGATCTGCCTATTGAGACATCCATAGAAGAAAGGGTTGGAAGTGAAGCAGAAGTAGCCAATCCACGTCACCACATTCTCCACCTGCCCCGTCGAAATGGGCTGAGCGCTCAGGGCCACGTAGAGGTGGAAAGAAAAGTAGGGCAACCAACAGAGCAGGAACTGTCCCCCCACGGCCAGGAGGACCACTGCCGCCTTCCCGCCCCCAAACGTCCGGTGCGGGGTGGTCTGGTGGGCCCCCGAGCTGGTGACCATGGTGGAGCGGCTGCTGAGCGACTCCGAGCGCTGCCGGGGTGTCTCCATCCACGTGGGCAGCGGTCCGTGCTGCATGGCAGCCACGCGGGCCACGCGGAACATGCTGCAGTAGACCACCAGGATGAGGAGCAGGGGCAACAGGAAGTAAAGGACGGCAAAGACCACCACAAAAAGCTGGCAGTAGGCACTGCGGCTCCATTGGAGTGAGCAACCTGGGGGCATGCTGGGAGCTCCCTCCTCCCGGGAGACCCTTCCCAGCACTGGCACGGAGGCCACGGCCAAGGCCTTCACCCACACGCCCACCAGCACAGAGGTCACGAGCCCCAGGGTCATGCGCACCTCGTAGCGCATGGGGTGGACCACGTAATAGTAGCGCTCCACGTTGATGGCGGACACCGAGAGAATGGCCAGGCTGACGAAGCAGACGCTCAGGAACAAGTAGAGGCGGCAGGCGACCTCTCCAAAGAGGTCATGGTCAAAGAGGGCGGAGCTGGAGAGCATGGCCAGGGGCATGAGGGTCAGGGCGGCCAGCAGGTCCACCAGGCACAGGTGGAAGACAAAGACGAATTTTCGGAGGGCGGGTGTCTTGGCGATGACAGCCATCACAGCGGCGTTGCCAGCCACCGCGGTCAGGTCCAGCAGGAGCATGAAGAAGAGGGCCACGGATTCCGAAGCCACGTCCCGCAGCCCCGCCTCGGGGACCTCGCTGGCAGTAGAGGGACCGGGGGTTTGAGGGGCCCTCCCCAGCGTGGAAGAATTCCCTGATGACTGGGGGATGGGCGAGGACTCCATGGGGCCGAAAGAGGACACCCAGGGCACCTCCTGTCACAGGCCCATCCCCCATCCTAGTCCAGTGATCCTGGGATGGCCAGCCCAGGCCCAGGCTTCCCAGTGCTGGGGGGCAGGTGCCTCCGGCCGGAGTATGACTGGCAGGCTCCTGTGGGCCGCCTCGGAGGCTGGGTTGCTGGTCCGCAGCTCCCGGAGAGAAATGGAGGGCTTAGGAGTACATCTCTCCGAGAGGATGTGGCTGGGGGCGTGTCCTGGTGACTTTGACGAGGTCGGAGACAGACATGAGAGATGTGGGAGCCTCGCACGCTCCCCACTCCACCTGCCCGCTGGCCTCCAGCTCCTTCCTCATCACCTTCTCTCCTCCCACGCCCAGACCCTCGGCCGCTTTCCAGGGCTGTCGCCCAGTGATTCTGAATCCTCTGCTGTCCTCTCCCAGGGTCCAGCTGAGCTCCGGACAAGGCCCCCCCCCGTCTGAAGATGGTCGATGTGAATTTCCTGACTTCTTGTCCCCTCCCAAGGGCGGGTGCTGTTGAGGAAGAACACTGGACCTGGCTTCCAGTCCCAGGCCCGGGGCGAACTCACTCCGGCGCGCCCTTCAGAACGTCGGTGTCCTCATACAGGCATCTGCAAAACGAAGGGAATGACACCTGCTTCACAGCCGTGTTTCAAGGACCCTGTGACACTCACTGATGACAACACGGATCAGAAGCAGGGACACGATGCCACACCAGGTCCTGTTGTAAGCACTCTGTGTATTAACTCGCTTCAATGCTCATGCAACCCTGACAGGTAGATGTGATTATTTTCCCATGTTGCATTTGCTGAGACCGAGGCCTACAGAGGATGAGTAACGTATCGAAGGTCACACAGCCGGTAAGCGGCAAGGTCGGGGTACCCCCGAAGCAGCCCGCCGTGCCTTGCCAAGTTCAGGGGTGCCCCCGACAGCGGCTGGAATGTGCCATCCGCCTTCAGCGAATAGTTGTTGAATTTGAACCGATTCTAGAAACATCTCTCACTGCTCTGGGGCTACCACTGGGGAGAGGTCCCCTAAAGAGGGGACGGACTGTGCTTTAGTCTGTTCTGATGTCACCACGCCCCAGACAAACAGCTGACACTTGGAAGGGGGCGGGATGTTAAGAAGAGACAGCTAAACAAAGCATCCCAGCTGGAGCCTCTGCTACTGCCCCAGCTGGACCTGGACGGGCAGAAGTCACTAGGAAGCTGCCCTTCTCTACACACTTACCAACTTCTCAAGGGTCCTGTGTCCCTGCAGGTGGGCGAGGAGCCATTGCTAACGTCCCACACCCCCAGGGCTGCAGATCTCTGGTCACTGGAGGTGACCACGAGAGGACCCCTGACCCAAAGCCCTCTTGTTCCGGGGCAGTTCCCACATCACCAAACGGGGAGGAAGAGCAGGCATCTGCACGCTGGGGGGTGGGTGTGAGAGTGGGCAGATGCCTGCGATCGTGAAAAAGTGGGTGAGCGTGAAGCAGAGAAGAGACCGAGGGAGAAACTGGGAGGGGCAGCCTGGGCCATCACAGCACGCGGGGCAACCGAGAGGCAAGCTGGGGACATGCCCCGTGGGAGGGGCTTTCCGTAGCCAAATCACTGAGGTCCCAGTTTCCTCATCTGTGAAAAGGGAGGGGCGGGCTGGACAACCTCCAAGTTTCCCCACCTACGATAACATTCCAGGACCCCGTGAGCTCCTGGGCTGCAGGGGGCCTGCCCTGGGCCGGGGGGCGCTCAGTTTAAAAACACACCATTCCTCTGACTGCAGTAAAGAGGACCGGGTGGGGCAGAGAGGTCCCAGCCCCGCTCCGTAGTCACAGCCAAAACCACCGTAGCTTGGGGGCCTCACCGCCAGCCTTGAGCTAATGTACCTTCTAGCATGGCAGTAGGCCCCAGGGCGAGGTGGTGAACGGAATCAAACTCGATGGGCCCGTTGGACCCCAGCCGCCGGCACTCGCTCCAGGAACACCGCTCCAGGCAGCTGCGGGCCAGCCACCCTCCTGGAAAGGGCGACCTGGCCTCGTGGACTCGAGGCAGCCCTCACTTCGGACAACTGCCCGGGGACAGGCCACTCCCCAGGGATGGCAGAAGGCCCATCACACAGTTAAAGTGGCCACACAGACCCCGAGGCTGCAGAGACGGCGGAGAGACGTCCCCGAAGTGGGGACAGCAGCTTCTCGTAAGACAGTCTGTCCCGGGGAAAAATGCCAGAAGGAATACCAGGAGGGGCACCCGTGCCCCTCCCCGTCCGTGTCATGCCTTCCCCGGCCCCTGTCCCTGGGAGAGGCCCCGGGAGCCGAAGGAGCAGAGGCCCACCAGGTCTGCGGGGACACTGGGGGTCTGCCAGCAGGGCCCGCGGGGTCCCCGTCCGAGACAGGGCTGCCGCATGGAGGGGGCCAGCGGGCAGGTGCTGGGCAGCTGTAACGGGCCCCAGACAGGAAAGCTTCGGACATCTCTCCCCTCCACAGCTCCCTCGGCCTCGCCAGGGTCTCCACGTGGACTCCTGAATCCCAGGATTCCAGTTTCTCTCCTAGCCCCCGGACTGGGAGGCTTGCCCCCGGCAAGCCCTCACCCTCAGGACCGGCTTGGTGTCCAAGGGAGGCCCGGGCCCTCAGGCCTCCCCCAACTCCCATGATCACGCCTTCTCAGACGCTCTGGTCCTTCTCAGACGCTCTGGTCCGCTGCTTTCTTCCCGCCCCCACCCTCACCTTCGGACCTCTGAGTACCTGAAGGAAGCTTTGCTACTCCTGGGGCTGGGGGCTGGGCCTCCGGCAGGGACATGGTCAAGTTACAAACACCCTCATTTCTGGGTGCAGGACGCACGTCAGTGCCCAGCCCAAGGCCACTGAGGCTTCCATAGGCTTCCCAAGCACCTGTCCCCCGGTCACTGAGCTGCCATCCTTGGGCCCGAGCCTGGCCTTCCTTCAGAGAGGCGTATGCCCCTCCTAAGCCCGGGGAGGGTTCCGGGGCTCTGCGACGCCTTTCCCCAGCAGAGTGGCCCCTGCCCAGGACACAGAGTTGCCCATCGGCCTGGACACCCAGGGACCCATTCCCAGGAGGCTGGGGAGCCATCTCTCTGCCATGGAATGAGATAGACGGAGAACCCTGTCTGCCTGCGGAACACGGGTACTCCTGTTGGCAGAAGATCAACCCCCCATCTCTAGGCTTTGGAGGTGCCCACACCCCAAAGCTGCCTTCGGGATACCTGGGAGCTATCCCTGGCATAAGGTAGGGTGGGCTGGTCCCCCGGACACAGAGCCACCCTTCTGTAGGGCACCTCAGCCCCCGGCCCTGGCCCCAGGTTTAGCCCCTGTTCTGGCCTAGTCGGCAACTCCTACCTTTGCTGAGCAGCTCCAGGTCCCCCTGTGATAGCTCCTCCCGGCTGATGCTTCTCCGAGGCTGAGGCTGCCGAAGCCACTGCAGCAAGCACGAGAGGCAGCCGGCAGAGCGGGATGCTCCGAGAGCTTCTGGGTCCTAACGGCCTCCCACTTCCCACCCAGCCCCTCAGAGCCACTGCAGGCCCCCCGCACCCCCAGGCGAGACACCCAGAGCAGGCCCTGCCCTTCCCACTTTCCTCAGACTGCCGAGTGGGGTCACGTGATGGCAGGCAGGGGAGACCCTCCCGGTCACCCAGGTGAAGAAAAGAGCGCCCGCATCAGGCAACCGGGGTTTAAGGCTGGCACTGGTGCTTTCTTGCTATGTGACCTTGGGCAAGTCACTTCCCATTTCTGGCTGGCGCTTCTTATCCTGTATGCCTTAAAGGCACACAGGATCGCGGATCCCTGAGGCTCCTGACAGCCCTGGGTTTGCACGGTTCTGGGTGACCTCAGAACCACGGTGCTCTGTAGCGAGCCAGTTGGGGCAGACACAGAGCCTGCTGGCCTAGCAGGGGCCGAGGCTCCAGGGGCAGGCCCAGGACTGGCTCCGTCGGGCACCAGCGCATGTGCATGGAGGACAGGCTTCAGAGTGGCCGTCAGGTTTGAAGGGCCTTGTCCAAGCCCTGCTCTTGCCCCTCAGAAGCACGTATTGTTTTCCTAGCCCGTGTGTATACTTTCTGTGGCGCTGTGAGAGCTGGTGGAAGTGGGGGGATCCAACACCCCCACTCCCTGAAGGCAGGGGGAGGCTCTCAGGAAGCCCCCAGTGGTTGGGCTGGACAGAGCCGGAGGGTCCCAGGCCATGTGATGAGCGTCTGGAGGGGAGAGGAAGGGACACGGCCTCTCACTAGCCACGAAGAAAACGGTCCACGTTCCGAGGTACAGGACTGACCCCCAGGACAGGAGCCTAAGAGCTGTGAGACATCCTTCAGTCAAGGCGTCCCTGTTTCTGAGGCCTGGGGTGGGGAGAGGTTGCCCAAAGCCACACTTGGCCGAGCCATGAGCCAAGACTAGGAGTTCGAGCACAATGTCTGCTCCGGAGCCCTCTGCCCTCAGACGTGCCCACCCAGAAACCTCTTCTGTCTCCCGAACAGAAGAAAGGGATGCTAGGGTTATTTACCAGACCCAACCAAAGGGCCATAAGAACGACTGATTACTCAGGGAATTCCAGAAGGGGGCAAGGCGGCTGCCCCAGGCCTGGGCCAGCAACAGAGCCCACGGCCGCCCCAGACCCACGCAGCGAGCTCCTCGGGCCCCAGCCGCCCTCCCTCGAGCCCGTTCCATGCCGTTCCTGCAACCCTCACACCAGTTCTGGGAGGCAGCCATCGCTCGCCTCCTTTTCCAGGTGAGGAAACGGGAGCCCCAGTTTACGCGACCTCTCCCAGGTCACACGGTGATAAATGCCACAGCCGGAATTTGAACCCAGGTTTGTCTGAAGCCAGAGCAGCTATTCCTTCCCCCGTGTGCCCACGGCCTCTCTGGGGATGGACAGGAGACTCGGGGCCGCAGCTTACCATGGCCGCTGTCTCCTGGTAGACGGCCCCCAGCAAAGCTGGGTGTACCTGAGTACAGGGAAGTCAGATCAAAATGTCGAATTAAACCCTGAAGACAGCGAAGCGATTCTCATCACAACCTGTTCTGCCATGTTGGCAGGATCGTCTTGGTGTCAATCAAACCCTCTGCCCAGCAGCATCCTCCCTGCAGAAGCCCTGCCCAGACTGACCAGGCCCCTTCCCAGGGCCTGGAAGAGTGAGAATGGACTCAGGCCCCACAGGACAGGATCAGGGGAAGAGCATCGGATTGGTTGGGCAGAAAACCTCCGTTCTATTCTAACTGAGCTCTCCTCTATCGGTTGGTGGTAAGTTCTGGCTTGAGGGTTGGCCATTTGTGCCTTAGTTTTCCTGTCAATAAAATGGGCAGAGGCCTTCACTCTCCACCTAATCTCATAGGGATTGGGAGCCCGCAATACAAACAGCCCTGGCGGAGCTAGTGGTTACCCTGGTGGCCAGTCTCCAGGTCCTCAGGGAGTTGGGGGAGGAAAAACCACATATCCTGGCCTGGAGGCAGATGATGCTCATGCTGATGATTACAACACGGTGAAGATGATGGAGACGATGATGATGATGGTGATGATACTAGTTTTGGATGACCCAATCCGGGGAGGCACTTCTCCTGTATCTCATTAAAGGATCTCAGTCAGGGTTCAGATAGCTGTTGATATCACATGCGCCCCGCCCCACACTGCCGGTCCTTCCTCTTAGAGCCTAGTACAAGGGAGGAGGTGGGAGAGACCGGGGTGGAGGACCAGGGCCACTGCCCCGCACCCATCCGAGATCCGTGGCCCCGCGATGTGTTGTGTTCCCGGGAGCGGGCTCCCGCTGCAGGTCCCAGGCAGTGGCGCCCCCTCCTCAGTGGGTGCTGGAGGCCTTGGTGCTGAGGGCTGCCCTCTCCACGCCAGACTTCCTCCTTGGCTGGCCCTGCCCACCCTTGCCCACCAGCACCTCTGCCCCCCCAGCACCCCACCCTGTCCTGTCCACTCAGATGAGACCGTGAAGTGGACCCAGTTCACCGTTCACTCACCCCCCCTTTATGCAAAAACTATCTGTTAAGTGCTCTTTAGGGGCCCATGGCCCCCTCCCAGAGGCCCCGCCCTCCTCCTCTGTTCTCCGCCCCTGTCAGGACCTGCTCTCAGGAAAGGGGCCGATGCCCCTTTCACACCGAGCAGCTTATTGAGCTCTCTCTCTCCCAGGAATGTTAACAATTCAACAGCGAACAGAGGGAGGAAGCTGGATGCTGGGATTCCAGCAGCGACCGGGGGCATCCCCGGGATCCCACTTCATAGACTGTCAGTTCAAACCCCCACTCCCCAGCCTGGCCTCGCCCTCCAGGATGCCAACATCCGGTCCTCCCTGCATCCACGTCCATCTTCATGGACACCCAACCCTCCCCCACGGACAGCGGGCTCACGGCTGGGACCTCCCCCATGCAGTCCCGTGCCCAGCTGTCAGGGCCCCTGTGCCTGTTCCCCAGGCCCCCACTCCCCTCCCCACCAGCTGGGGGCCAGGCTGAGGGACTGAGGGGGGAGATGAGGAAAGCAGAGGTGAGCGCCTTTCCTTCCCTTTATTCTCCCACAGTCTGGCCTGCACCCCCTGCCAGGAGCCCAGATCCAACGGGTATATTCAGCCTGCAGCTGCCACTGGTCATGTGAGCCCATTGCTAGGTTACAGGGACCCAAAAATAAACCCTTCCCACCCAGATTAGAAACTGGGGGCCTCAGATGAACCAGGCTCAAAAGAGTGGCAGGGACACCCACCGTGCAGCCGCCGCCCGGCCCGCTGAGGCCAGGGAGCCCTCCCCAGGCTGCCCGGCCCCGGCCATCAGCTGGGGCTCAGTGCTGGACCCCCAGAGAAGGATGTCCAGACAGCACCTGGCTCCTTGAGAACCCTGCAGTGAATGGGTCTGCAGGCGGGGCAGCGCGGCCCTTCCTCACTGGCGGTCAGGGGCTGCTTGGACAATACCCTCTGCCTGTCTTCCCATCTGACCTCCCCCATCGGCCTGCCCTTCTGAACGCCCACGCCCCGCCCCCCAGTGCACCATGGACTGTTTGCCCTGAGGCCTGCCGGGCAGGCTGTCCCAACTGTCCTCCTTCCATCGAAGAAGGAAGATCCCAGCAGTACTTTCACACGAGTAGTTTTAGAACAGTCTTCTGAGTTCGTTTCAGCAACTCCATTTACAGATGTGAAAACTGAGGCTCAGAGAGGTTAAGTGACTTTCTCAGAGCCCCACAGCTGAGCAGCTGGGATTCGATCCCAGGTCTGTACCAAATGAGTCTGGGGATGGGACAAGGGAGAGGACAAGGAAGCAGAGTGAAAGAAAGGGGGTCCCCAAAAGCCCTCCCCTGGAGCCTGAAAACTGGGTATTTTGCCTGCTCTGAATTGGAGGTGCTGTCCCCCCTGCCACCCCGACCATGTTCTCTGAGCCAAGCCACAGCTTACTCAGACCACATGGCTCCTTCTTGGCTTTGGACTTGCCTCCTTCTCTGGTCCAGGGCCGAAGTGAGGTCACTCCTAGTGCTCAGGGCTAGGGCAGGGAAGTGGGGTGTCATGTACAAATCCCCACTGAGAGTCACCCCTCTACTTCTGAACCTCAAAATGGAGTCAGAATAGCAGAGCTGCAAGGGTTATTGGAGGTCAGATACATATATTCCAGAGGAACAGGCCCAGAGAGGGGAAGTAACTGGCCCCAGGCTGCACAGCTAAAGGGTGAAGGAGATGTGACCAGAATCCAAGCCTCCAGATTCCTACCCCCTTTTTGCCTGTCACTAAGGATGCAGGCAGTTGGGGTCCATCATACCGAGCACTGAGGTCCCCCAGTAGTCCAAACCTGTAGTCCCCCAGCACCTGGTGTGCTTCTTCGACCCCCTGCCTCTCCAGGGCCCTCCCAGCTGCCTGTTCTCTTCAGCAAAGTGCTCCCTGTCCTGGGAAGGTTCTGAGGAGACCACCCCAGACTGCCGTCTCCCCAGACTGCCTGCGCACCTTCCCCGAACGGGTCCTTGCCTCCCGCCTCGGAGCACACTCCCCGAGTCTGCAGCCTCGAGCACCGCCGTCCCGCCTCGTTCAGCGCCCGGCAGCCCAAACTGCAGGCTCCGGTCCACTCGATTCAAGATATGTTTATCAAGCACCTACTATGTGCAAAGCTCTGTATGGGGAGTAAGAGAGAGGGATACATAGATGGAACAAATACAAACCTTGCCCTTTTGGTGCTTATAATCTGGAATGGAGACGAAATGGGTTATGGTCTTCCAAGGAGGGTCAAAGTGCTATGGAGGCTCAAAGGAAGAAGTGAACCCACTCCATCAGCAAATCTGGGAAGGCTTCATGAAGGAAGCATCCTGGGTCTTAAAGCAAGGGCAGGGTTTTCAGGGGGGTTTGAAGGAGGAGTTTTCTAGATGGAAGGAGCAGGCCTCGAGAAAACAGGGAGACAGGCGAGTTCACGGAATATCAGGGCACTGTGAGCTGCCCGGTTCGACCGAAAAATAACCTGGGTGTAGGGAAGACGTGAAAATCGAGGGGCAGACTGGCTGGTTTGTGGAAGGCTTGGTAAGCCAGATGGAAAGGTCAGCCCAGTGAAATGTATTGAGCCGGGAAATGCAGGGCCACAGACGTGTTCACCTGTCTTTTGGTGAGTCAGTTGACAAGTATTTACTGAACCCACCAGTTCCAGAGTGAGGCAGTGAGCTCAAGACTGGGAATTTTCCTTGTTCTTCGGGCCCAGAGGGAGGAGAGGGAAACATATGGGTCATCAAGGAGACTGTCCCTCTGAATGCTCATCAGAGGGACTCTGAGGAAAGGGGAGATCAGAGATGAAGGGACATAGGGACCAAAGGCTTCTTGTGCTTCCCAGGAAGGGCCCTCAGAGGGGGGGGGCCTCTCGGAGCACCGGTTCAGGCCCCCAGAGTGGCCTGCATGTCCATTTTGTGGGGACAGGACAAGGCGGGGTGGTCAGCCAAGGGCCTGGAAGTTCTCCCTGTGGATTCATGGTGTCTCAGGAAGTTGCCCGGCCCAACCTGCAGAGACGTGGCATCCTGGACCACCCAGCTGTGAACGGGCCGCCAGCTCTCACCAGGTCCTCACTCCCGCCTGTGAGCAAAGCCGGGCTGGGCTTCCCAACCTGGGTTCCGCCATCAGGGCCAGCTCTCTGACTCGGGGGACCCCTGTTCTACGTCTCTGGGACAGTCCCCCCAAAGCAACCTCAGCCTGGCCTGCCCCACTGAGCTGTGGGAAAGCCTGGCCCTTCCTTCTGCAGCCTGGGCACGGCTGGGCACAGGGATCTGGGCCTGGTGGCCCCTTCCCCAGATATTCTCCTTACCTCCAAAGTCCTCTCCCTGCATTCCTGACCCACCTAAAAACGGGACCCCTTCCATTCAACTCTCATATCCCTTATGTCTCGGGAAGAGCCAGCTCCTCAGACCCAGGGTTCCTTAAGAACAGAAGAGACATGGCTTGTGAGTGGTCCTGAGGTGGGTGGGGAGCCCTTGCCCACAAACCTGAGGACCGTACTGGAGAATGGTGAATGAAGGCTTGGTCTCTCGCAGGGCTTAGCCTGGAAGGATAGCCCCGGAGGGTCTAAACGAGCCCTGCACTGGGGCAGGGGTCCCTGGATGGCGAGGACCAGGGCAAGAAAGAGGAACCAACCGTCTGCTTCATTTTGGGGACCACAGGTTGCTCTGACAGCCAGCAGCCACAAGAGGGCAGTGTTGGCCAAAGAGCTGCAGAGAGTCAACTGCGGTCTGGGGGAGATCCTTCTCCCTTTCAAATCCACCAGCTTTGTCCCTCCTGGGGGACTTGCTGCCCTGTGGGCCTCAACTTTTCACCTTTTGACCTCCCACAGTCTCTGCTGGGAAGGCCAGTCAAGAGCATCAAGCCTCTCAAGAGAAAATTGCTCCTACCCCTAGGAGGTGGTTAGGAAGAGACAGCAGATGAGCACTGAGCCGGGAGTCCAGAGGCTGCCTCTCCCGGCTTCTCGCAGCCTCAGCTTCAAAGGCGGACTTGTCCTGGGCCTGCCGACCTTCTCTAAGGTCCTCTGCAGCTCTAGATTTTGAGTCTGAGTCAGCAGCTCCTGGGGACCTGACTGCTTGAGAGATTCAGGCCTGGGTGGCGGGAGGGGGCGTGGGTGCAGGAAACGGCAGTGGGCACCTCCTCTCTCCATAAACCAGGTCATTCCCCTGGGAATCACAATCAGGACGAAATTCATCCTGAGGACCAGCCAGGGGCCCTTAGGACTGGGAGGTTTGGACTTGTCACCTTTTCCGGTCCAGGACCTAGGCGGGGTCATTCCTAGTGCTCAGGGCTGGGCTGGGGGGTGGGGGCGTCATATACAAATCCCCACTGAGCATCACCCCTCCACCTCCGAACCTCGAAATGGAGTCACAATAGCAGAACTGCAAGGGTCATGGGAGGTCAGGTGCGTGTATTCCAGATGAACAGGCCCAGAGAGGGGACGTAAGTGGCCCCAGACTGCACAGCTAGAGGGCGAAGGAGATGTGACCCCAGAAAGACCCCTCCAAGGGGCTGCATCTGATTGGTCTGTGTGTGACTTCGTGAATGGTAGCAGGAGGGAGGCTGACTGAAGAATGTCCCCTCCATGTCCATGCTCCCCAAAAAGCCACAGGGCCAGGTTGGGCTACCCCAAATCTGAGGCTGCAGGAAGCCTAGATCCCTCCCTCAGGCCTTTCCTCTCCAGAGCACCCAACGGTCACCGGCTCTTCTCCTGCCCTCTTTGCCCGGTCGCCCACTTCCAGCTCCCTGCCCACTCCCTCACCCCCAGCAAGCAGAGCCAGTGTCCTTGCCCTGATTTCCCGGCAGGGGACTCCACCACACCCCTCTCCCCTCCTCACGGGCCCCTGTCCCCACAGGCTGCCCTCCCAGTGCCCTTCGACCCCAGGCATTCTCTCCGGACTCCTGTAATTTCACACCAAGCCCTGAGCACCGTCTGCCCCACACCTCGGCTTCCCTGGCGGGCATCCGGTCAGGCGCCCGGGGCCTGACCCCACCCGGCACAGGGTGTGCCCTGCCCCTTGTCTCCCATCTCCTCTTTCTTCTTGGATGACCCCGTTTCTCTCTTTTTCTGCCTCCTCCCTCCTTTGCTCTTTCTCCCCTGCTCTCCTATCCTGTTCTCAGAACTCTCCGAGTCTCAGCCTCCTTGCCCCTTGGGCTCTGCTTCCCCGCCCCGCTGTCTCTCTGCCTTGGTGTACCCTTTCCCTTTCCATCTCTCTTGCCACCCTCGCTTCCTCCTCTGCAGTGAGTACAGGGAGAACCTGATCCATCCCTCCTGGACTGAGGGTATAAATAGCAGAGAGAGGCTGGGCTGGGAGCCAGACTTGCTACCAGCCTCTTCCCTGCTTCCAGCCTCCCAGGTCTGGTGGTGGGGAGGGTCCTGGGCAGGGCCTCAGGGGCAGGGAGTTGGGGGATCTGGACTGGAGGCCATGGCACAGAATGACAGACCTGGGCAGAGAGAGGGGTGTGGTAGCAAGCTGAGGGTACAGAGCTTCCCATGCAGGCGGGGTTCTTCCCACCAGCCTGCCCACCCCCACGTGACACGGTTATAGAGTCCCCACTTCTGCTGCTGGAGACGCAGCCCCCGCCTCAGAAGACTCCCCAGGGCCGCCCTGTGGCCCTGCCCCTCTGCCTGAGCACAGATGCCTGGGCCCAGGTGGCTGCCGGCAGACAGCAGCTGGGGACCGAGTGGAAGCGGTGCCCTCAGGAAACAGGACACGCTCTCACCCCAGCCAGCTCCCAGGCCTCATTAGAGACCGGAAGGGGCATTGATCGGCCCTGAGCTCATTATGTCACAGCTGAGGAACAGCTGGCCAGCTTTTTCCAAGCCATTAGCTGTGCTGTGAAGTGGAGAGAGGGAGGGGCATGCACAGGATCAATGCCCCGTCTGTCTGGGGGGAGGTGGCCTGGTGGCTCTGGCACCGTGGGCTGTGCTTCTCCCCAGGGCTGCCCTGTGCTGACCCCCTTGGGGTTCACGCATGAAAGCTCAGCTCCTTCCAGCCTGGAGCCTGGGCAGCCAGACTCTGACTCCTGGCTTCTGGGCTGACCCCGATTGGGCCCACTTGGACCCCGGGAGCCTTCTCTCTCAGGGAATGAGAAGGACAGCAAAGAGGTTCAAGTTACCTGCATTGGTCTCAGATGAGACCTTAAAAGTCCAGGTCCTCCCCACCCCCCAGCAAGATGACACGTAAGGCAGCTGGCTCTGCTGGCCCGGAGCCCAACGCCCTGCGCCCCTGGGCTCAGCCGGGTTTGGTTTCCTGTGGGTGGGGAGGGGTAGGGGATGCTCTGACCCTTGGGGTATGGCCGCTGGGGGAAGGAGGAAGGAAAGAGATGGTACTTCCCACTCTGTTTCTGTCTTCCCCGGCCCAGGAAGCAGGTCAGCTGGGCAGCGCAGGAGAAGTTGCCCACACCTCTCCCAGGGGGCCCGTAGCCAGGGGTTATGGAAAGGATTGGCTCCTCATTACAGAGATGAGGCGTCAAGGCTGGAGGAGACCTCCTGAGTACCCTGAGCCATGCCCCTCATTTTGCAGAGGGAGAAAGCAAGCTCTAATTCACGGGGCTGCCTGCCATCAAGGTCAAGTGCTTCGTTTTAATTTCCTCTGTCCCTCACTGAGTGCTAACACAGCCCGAGCTCCCCCAGGCACATGCCTTCAGGCCCCTGGTGCAGGCCTGGCTCACCAGCAGAGTTGTGGGGTCTGTGGGGCTCCCCTCCATCCTGCCTCCACCACCCCCACTGCAGCACCACCTGCCCCGCTGAGCACAGGCCAGGCTGATGCTTCCAGAATCAGCGGAGACCAGAGTGCAGGGGCCCGAAGGCCTGACTTTCCAAACCTGAGCTCCTTCCAGGCTGGACGCCAGCCCTGGCGAGCCGGCAGAGCGACACCACCAGAAACCCACAGAGGCCGGGGATCCTCAGAGCTGACCCCTCATGTTGCGCATGAGGAAACTCCTAGGGAGGAGAAGGGATTGGCTCACGGACACCCCGCTGCTGGAGGCATGTTGGAGACCAGGTTTGCCAACTCCCAGGTGGTCAGTATCGGTTCTATTCTGCCACAAGGCCTGGGCTCTAAGTTCAGAAGCCACTGACTGAGGTCCAGGGGCTCACCCTTGACCTGTCCAGCAGATCCCAAGAAACCCAACACCCTGATCCCTAACAAACCCAGAGTGTTCCTTCTTTCTCAGGGCTGCCGGAACAGAGAGGGGACCTGGGCCAGGCAGGATGCACACTGGCCACCCGTAATTTTATTTATTGATTTCAGAGGGAGAGAGATTTTTGTTGTTCCAATTATTTATGCATTCATTGGTTGCTTCTCGTATGTGCCCTGACTGGGCATCGAACCCACAACCTTGGCACATCAGGACAAGGCTCTGACCAACTGAGCTGCCCAGCCAGGAACCCAGTAGTAGCCCTTCTCCCGTGAGCCTCCGTCAGGTCAAGAGAAGCTGCTTCCCAAGGGGTGGGGCTGAAACCGTGGGGCTCTGCTGGCGGTACTGTCTGCCCATCCGTCTGTCTGGGTGTGAGAGGTGCTTCGGGCAGAGGCAGCTCGTGGTGGCCTGGCATGGGTGGAACTTCCTCTGGCCAGACTCGCAGCAATGGAGCAATTAGAAGGAGTTAAGTGTTGCTTCTTTCGCTGGCACTGAGAAGAGAGGAGTGTCCACGCGCACTAGGAGGCGACACAGCAGCTGGCCTGGGAATCAGAGGGGCACGTAACTGATTTCTTGGGGCCGGCTTCCCGAGGCCGTTGGCAGGTCAGCCTCACCCTCGTTTTCCTCTCTCTCGGCTGCAGAACAGCTGCTGGCAGCAGGGGCTAAGATGCTGAACCCCTGTGGTTCCAGGCAGGATGTGGGGGGAAGGGGCTAGCCAGGAGAGAGAACCCAGCATAGGACGCTTGCTGGGGGAGGGGGGGCTGGTGGCAGAGGAGCTCTGAGAAGCCAAGGGCACAGGAAGCAGCGCCCCCTCCAGGCAGGAAAGGGATGAGCGCAGCGCCGAGGGCACACCATCTGCCAGCAGAGCGTTGTCCCTGTCCTGGCTTGAGGCCCAGCTGTGTCATTCGCTAGCCCTGTGGGCTGGGGCAAGTCCTGGTCTCTCTGACCACAGGGCTGTTTGTTCAGTTGCTGCGGTTTTAAGGCTCACGGGAGGCGAAGTCGGCGAGAGGCTCCGGAAAGCGTGCGGAAGAGCAGTGATGGTTTTCACTACCCGACCCTGCCGTCTCCTGGCTCATCTGCACTGTGTGGCGTTAGGACCCTGATTTCTAAGTTGCCAAAGGACGGTTTGTGTCACAGCGCCCTGCGCACACGTACTTTTGCCAGGAGTGACAGAAACCCAGGGGCTTTCCTTCTAGAAGGGACTGCCTAGGCTCCACCAGCACATGTTTGTGGATGTATGCCAGCATCTATCAGTCCCCACGGGGCCTCCCTCTCTGCTCACAGATGAGGCGCCTAACATCGAGGCTTCTAGGATGCGTGTGCACGCACATACATGTGCACACACGGACAGAGACACAGGCACCGTGGCCGTCGCCGGTGGCTTTGCCATCCCCTGTCCCCCTTCCTGAGTGCCGGTCCTCGTCAGCTCTCAGGCCACAAAGGGGATCATCTCTTGAGAATAACAGCGCCGTGGTGGTAGCTGGACAAAGACCTGAAAGAAGCGTCAGGCCCAAAGAGAGGGTTTTACGTTCGTTAGCTGCTGTTTTCCGGGAGAAGGAAGACACTATGAACAATTTATATTCAGGATCATGTTCTAGGACGTTCAGAGAGCTGTCACATGCATTATTACTGAAGCCACCTGACGCTCTCGTGAGACGCATAGTATTGTCAGAGGCTCAGAGGGGGGAAGTGCCTTTGGCCAGATCACCCAGCTGGTCGGTGACAAGATCGAGACCCAATCTAGGTCGTTTCTCCCCAACCCCATTAGCTGTCTGTGACACTTTCCTGCTTCGTGCCTCTCGGTGACTCCCGGCTCTCACCACGCTTGCCTCTCCCCCTGAGTCCAAACGCGCGGATGTTCTGCATGCTGTACATTCCGTGATCCTTTTAAACTTTTATTTTGCAGTCATTTCAAGTTTACAGAAAAACTGCAAGAAGGGTACAAAGACCTCCTGTCTAGCTTTCACCGAGTTCCTCAGTTTGTTTTAGTTTGAACACACTTGCCTCTCTGCACGGTCCCCTCCCTGCCTCCCCCATATATGCGTCCATGCAGAATTTCTGATCCGTTTAGGGGCGATGCCCCATTCGCTGTTGACACCCCAGCATGTGCTTCCTAAAAAGGAGGGCATTCTCCCACTTACCCACTGTACATCACAGCGAGTAAGACAGCTTTGATCCAAAATACTGTCTAATCCAGACACCCCTTCGAAAGTTACCGATTATCCCAGCAACACTGTTGATAGGCCCAGGGTCACGGGTGGCATTCAGCTGTGTCATCTTTCTGGTCTCCTTCCGTCTGGGGCAGTCTTTCCGTCTTTCCCTGTCTTTTGTGATCTTGGTATTTTTGAAGAGTAGAGTCCAGTTACTTTGTAGCATATCCCTGAACGTGGGCTTGGCTGCTGTTCCCTAACGAGAGAATTCGGGTTCCGAGTTTTCATCAGGATTGCTACAGACGTGAAGCCCACGGTTTGCCTAACCTGCATTTCATAGAGAAATGCCTAACGCTCATTTCATAGAGAGGGAATCGAGGGCCAGGGTGATGGGGGAGCATGGCCAAGGTCACGGTGGTAGTCGGGCAGGACTAGAACTCAGCCATCCAGTCCCATGCCAGTGCTCTGCACTTTTCTCCCCTGCAATGACTCAAGAAGCTGGAGTAGCAGATGTAATTAGGGTACTAAGTGCTGGAGGGTGTGGTCCCTGAGGACCCATCTCTCCATGACCTTGGCCAACCCCCAAGCTTCCATGAAAGCCTTTCCCTGCTTCTACAAGAAGCCTGCTCCCATCACCCACTGAGGTCGGACACAAACAGCCTGTCTGGGCCGAGTCTCCGAACTCCAAGGTGAGGCAGGAGGGAGCGCACCTCGGCTGGGAAGTGTCTCCAGACCGGAGAGGCGTGGAAATTTCCCCGAACCCAGAAGCAAGCCTGGAATAGGATCAGCTGCAGCATCCCCACTCCAGCCCGGCCTTGTTAGGGAGGCAAGCCGCAATCAGGAGATAATTAGCCTGCTGTTATTTATTCCCTGCACTAATCAGCAGCCCACCGTGGAGAGGGCTCCCACCCCCAGAGCTGTGGGGGTTCTCGGGGACCTTTAGTTACCAGCCAGGAAACAAGTAGCAGAAGACAAAGGGCTGGGAGAGCAAAGAGGGAGGAGGAGGAGGCCTGACCGCAGGCCCCGGGCGCGGGGGGCTTCTGCGGCACGCGCAGATCCCTGGGGAGCGGCGGCGGCGGGATCACTGGAGCCCCGGGCGGCTCCGCACTCCTCTCCGCTTTGTTCTTGGGGCTGGACTCCGGTCCACAAAGGGCAGCTGCCGTTCCGCGCCCTGTTCTGCCTCACTGCAGTCAAATTGCCTTTTTCCAAGGCGACTTTCACAAAAAGATGACATTTATCAAAGCCGGCGGAGTGGTGACCTTGGTGGGAGGGAGAGAGGGCGCGTGCTGCCTGTGGAAGCAGGCGAAGAAAATGCGGGAAGCCTGGAGGGGAAGAAGGGCTCCCAGACCTCAGGGTTGCGGGGACCGGAACGCGGAGGGGCTCTAGGTTCAGACGCGCTCCCCGCGTTAGCGCGGGCTGCCCCTTCCCGGTCCTCCCTGCATCCCTCCCTGGCGCCCCGCCTCTCGCGCCCACATGGGGGACTGAAGATGCTCCGTTCAAACGGCAGTCTCTGGGGAGGGCTCACACCTGTGACTTGAGAGCTGTGCAGGATAGAGCACCTTAACCTGAGTAGCCAGCCATTCCAGAATTTCTGTACAGGAGAGACGAAGAGGCCGCCACTCTGCTGGAAGTCAGGGCATGAGGGCAGCGGGAAGACGTGCCCCGAAGCGTGTTCGCGTGGTGAGAACATCGGGTGTTTTGACATGTATTGTTCATCTGGTCGGAGTGGCGTGGACAAAGTCCTCTCAAGCCACTCCTTGGCCTCCACACCACACAAGATAACAAAGTTGAAAGAGGATTTAAGAGTCATCTGGTCAACCTCTGGCCTGACACAGGGCCCCTCCACAAGGACCCTCTCCTCCCCTCCCCTCCCCTTCCCTTCTTCGGCTTCCTAAGCCCTTTACTCATGGGCTCTTCTATCACCTGTCACCACGCATCTGAGTCTCAGTTTCTGTCACCAAACCAAGGCACCTGAGAAGAGAGCATTTCCTATGTGTCTGTCTTTGTATTTCACTCCTAAACACTTACAGAAGTTCTTGTTCCATGTGAGGGGGGTGGTGATAGACTGAAGGAACAAACAAGTGAAGGAGCATCTGGGCAGGTGGTCACCCAGCCTCTGCTTGAATGCTTCCTGTGACGGTGAATTCACTACATCAAGATGAGAAAGATCCAGGACTGGACAGCTCAGATGTCAGAAGATGTTGCCGTACACGGGATGGGAAGCTGCGTCTACGGCGCTTCTCTACCCAGCAGGAGCTCCTTCCCTGCAGGCGCCCAGGAGAACAGAGGTCCTCCATCTCGGATGCCTCAAT
Source organism: Micronycteris hirsuta (assembly GCA_004026765.1). NCBI lineage: Eukaryota > Metazoa > Chordata > Mammalia > Chiroptera > Phyllostomidae > Micronycteris > Micronycteris hirsuta. The sequence continues at coordinate 52,827 of PVJI01002756.1, read as the reverse complement.
CCCTGCCCCTAGGAAGTGTCTGTGAAGTGGTGTGTGTGACTACCCAGGTGCACACGGGAGGGAAAGCATCAGTTTCTGTGAGGAGTCAGCATTACCACCTTTTGGAGTCTGCTTCCTTTGCTAACTCCCTCGTCCTCGTGACAATGTGTATGAGACAAACCGGAGGCTGCGGAATGCTCACTCTGAGACACCCCTCCTTACTGCTTTCTAATGAGCACAGGCCCCGAGGTGGTCCTGGTTACCTTCAGCAAAACGAACTCTGCGGCCCTAACCACGGACGACGAGTGGGGATTAATTCACACGCTGAAGTTCACCGTCTTTGGGAGGGGCCCACCAGCGGCCGAAAGAGAGGGCTTCAGCGGAATTTCGCTCCGAAGCGCGCTCCGTACTGGATGGTGGTGATTTGACTCCAGCCTCTTCTTATTGGGGAAGTAGACACCCTAGTTTTCCCCGCATAAGGTGGGTGACTTTGGGGTGGCAAGCCTCTTCCTGACATTTTAAACCACAGTTTCAGTTCTCCTAGTCTTGGAAGCCTTGGGTGCACAGTGGCTCAGCTAATAATGCAACTCCCTAGGGGGGCAGTCCTGCAGAAGCAGTGATGATGAATTCCACCCGAAGTAAAATGGTCTCACCGCTAAGCCATCTCTCACATTCACACACCTTCCTCTTTAATCCTCGGAAAATCCCGTAAAGGCAGTCCTCAAACGTGGGGGCACAAAGAATCACCGGGCCTCCCCTTCAGTGCCGATGCCCAAGCCCCCATCTCCAGAGGTCCTAAGCAAGCCTGGGGAGAGCCTTGACACCCCCTTTTGAGACAAGCCCCTTTGGGGTCCTCAGGCAGGCAGGCTGAGACCCACACAAGGCAAGCACTGCCTGGTGGTCGAAACGCCCCCGGACTCCTCTAGGGAAAATTCTGACTGGGCGGGTCGGGGCTCTGGGACTTGCGCTTTTAATAGGGCGAGGGGCGGGGGGGGGGAGGCAGGTGGGCAGTAGGGAAGCCAGAATCCAGTGCTCTTGCCACTCCAGTGCCCCTTCTATTGGGTCACAAAGGCCACCCCACCTACAGAGGCTCCCGAACAGGCCATGGATAGATGTTCAGTTGAATGGAATCCACATAGTTCCTTTCTAGGTCCTAGGGAAAGAAACTATTTCCAAAGCATACCTGCACCCTCTCCACCCAGCCTCACCCCAAGGAGATGACAGAGCGGTCTGCCCTAGGGGCTCACCAGGTGCTCTGTGATGCGGTGACTGAGACCTGTGCTGCTTCACCAGCTACCTCTGGCTGTGCTCCTGACTGTCGATGGGCCGCCCGGAACTGAACTTGATACTTGAGCTACGGTCTGACCCAAACCAAGGATGTCAGGCACTCCTTTGCCCATGGTTTTAAAGAAATCTCTGCCTCTTTGGGGAGCCAGACCTTGCCCTTCCTTCTGGTCTGGTAGGTGCCACCATGGCACCAGCAGGCACTGACAGCTCTCTCACGCACTTGGGCCCCTTCTCGCGCCGCAGCCTCTGCTCTGGCTTCCAAAGCCTAGTCTCCCTCACCTGCATCATCGAGACTGAGGACCCTGCTTTGCCCAGAACCTGGGCCCGACACTCCTGAGAGCACAGGCTGCAGGCGGCAGCTTTACCCCAGTGCTATCTCTTTGTCTTGTCCCCGGAAATAGGGTGGTGCATTGAAAACAGGGGTGAAGGCAAGGGCGGGGTCCACCTCCCCACACTCAGGGAGTGCCACCTGAGTGCTAGAGGATTTCTCAGGTACAGGAACTCTTTAAGTCTTCATGGCAGGGGTATTCTTATTATGCCCGTTTCACAGGTAAAGGAACTGATTCAAGTCACCAAGTGAGTGGCACAGCAGGATTTTTAAAAAGATTTTATTTGTTTATTTTTAGAGAGAGGGGAGGGAGAGAGAAAGAGAGGGAGAGAAACATCGATGTGAGGGAGAAACATCGATCGGTTGCCTCTCATGTGCCACTAACTGGGGACCTGGCCTGCAACCCAGGCGTGCATCCTGACTGGGAATCGATCCGGTGACCTTTCAGTTCGCAGGCTGGCGCTCAATCCGCTGAGCCACACCAGCCAGGGCACAGCCAGGATTTGATCCCAACTAGCCTGACTCCAGAGATGAGGCAGTTAATCACAAGCTACGCTCCCTCTCCAGGTTAACTCAGCTCTGCCATGGACCAGCTTGTGAACTTGACTGCTAAGGTATCTTCCAGCACTGGTAATCTAAACCAATTTCATCATAGGAAGGGCCAGACCAGCTTCAAGAATATTATGGTTAGCCTGAGAATCGACTAAGAGCAGAAACTTCAAACATAAACGAACAGGTAAGGACTCAAAGGGTTCATCAAATGGCCTTAGATTAGGGGGACAAATCCTTAACTACGCACTTAGTGTGTGGTTTAACTGTAATCCTTCCCCAATCCTAGAAGAACTGGCTTCCTAAACAGGAATATTAACTTTCCAAATAGGATACAAACTAGTCATGGGTTCACAGGATACAAATTAGCTGAGAAGTCTCACGTTAGTTAGGATTTCGTTTTAGATCTAAAGGCTTTAGAAATCAAAGGAGAGGAGAGCACTGTATGTGCAGGAAGAGAAAATTGTCAGACTTATGACGAAACCTCTCAATGAAAAAAATACTGAGCTCGTTCTAGAGGGTGTCTTGGTGATGCCGGCCCAGCTGCAGGAGCTCCTGGGAGTCGCAAGCGCTAGGGGGCCTTGGAACCAAAGCCTCCCCGCCCTGGGCTGTCTGGTCGCCTGCAGGCTGACTGTGGTGGTGGATGCCCACCCCGGGAGGCTGAAAAAACACTTTGAGCCCTGGCTGGTGTAGCTCAGTGGATTGAGCGCGGGCTGGGAACCAAGCGGTCCCGGTTCGATTCCCAGTCAGGGCACATGCCTGGGTTGCGGGCCCCCGTGAGGGCCATGTGAGAGGCAACCATACATTGCTGTTTCTTTCCCTCTCTTTCTCCCTCCCTTCCCCACTCTCTAAAAATAAATAAAAATAAAATCTTAAAAAAAACAAAAAAACAAAAAAAACAAAACACTTTGAACCATGAGCTTCTTTGCCGGCAATATCTCAAAGGCGCGTCTCTCTGATGACTCAGTGCAGGACGGTTCTGAGATGACCATATGTGGGTGCCAAAAGCCGAGGAGGTGCTCGTGATGTAGCCATCAGGAATGATCGCCTCCGTGGAAGCAGAATACCCCTGACCATGAACATGAGCCGTGGGAGAAACGAGGTGCCTTCCGATGCACGTGACCAACCCGAAGAGCCCAGGACACCGGGGCAGCCCTCCACCTGCAGTGACTCGGCTTCTGCCCCCAGGTAGTGCCCACACCGTGTGGTTCCTGCGGCAGCTGGAATGTGCAGGGCTGAGGCGGACAAGGCAAGAAGTAGCCAACAGGGAATCAGACGCCAGTTGTCCCCAAAGAGGAGAGATGGGCCTCCTGGAGAGTGAATAATGGGTGAGCATGCTAGAGGACTAGTCAAATGTCAAAGTCGGGGACTTGAGTGACAGTTTAGGGAATGGCAACTGGAACCTTCCAGACTGAGCTCCTTCAGGGACAAACCAAAAATGAAACTGCTATAGAAAGGGCCCAACCCGGCCCGGCTGGTGTAGCTCAGTGGATTGAGCGCGGGCTGGGAACCAGAGGGTCCCGGTTCGATTCCCAGTCGGGGCACATATCTGGGTTGCGGGCCAGGTCCTCGGTGAAGGCCATGTGAGAGGCAACCATACATTGCTCTTTCTCTCTTCCTTCTCCTCTTGAAAATAAATAAATAAAATCTTTAAAAAACAAAAGAAAAAAGAAAGGGCCCAACCCAACGGTCAGGGCTGAAACTCCAGTGCTTTAGGCAATACTCACAACCAAGAGCCCGCCTTCACAGCCAGTCCCAGAAATGGCTTCCTGTTACAGCCCCTCCCTTTCGGAGACACCCCAAAGACTGCGAAAACCGTGCTGATCTTCATAAGGCCACGGGGCTTCTCCGCAGAACGCAAGAATGTTTCTAAATATTTTCAATGTTTAAAAAAGTCACGTTATATTTAAAATTTGTAAATATTTTTAAATTGCAAAAGATAGTTAAGCCGGAGAGGGGGAACGTGCAAACAGGAATGGATCTTCCCAACGGGCAATACCCCAGAATGTGGGAAGAAGGTGACGGTGGTGCAAAGTAACCTGTGCGCCCGTGAAGGTCAAGGCCGGCTCTCCTAACGCCGACGGACAAAACGAGGACCATCAAAGGTAATACTTGTACACGGAAAAGCACCTTCACGACCATTAGCTCATTTGCTCCCCCACATAATCCTGTGAAGTCAGACGCTAGTCTTGTTGCGGTTGAACAGATAATGGAATGGGATCTGGCGGAGCATTTGCGTATTTGGGGAAATACCCAAAGTCACACAGTCAGTATGCAGCTGTGACTTGTCCAAGCCCGAACACTATGCTCTACCCTGACTCCTACACCAGGCATTGCGATGAACATATAGTGAATATGCTAATTTAATGCAATTAATTAACTCAACAAACATATTTTGAATGTCTATTAAGAGCCAGAATGAGGGCAAGTCACTGCTCACGAGGAGTCGTAGTCTAGTGAGGAAGTAGACACGTAAGCAGACAAAATAGTAGATAAAAAGTTCTATAAGGACATAAATAGACCATGACATGAAATGGACACCTAAGTGTGCCCAGCAGATGAGTCTACATTGTCCTAAAGAAGGGCACCCAGCCGCAGGGCGCCTTTAAAGAGGAGTGAGCCCTGGCTGGTGTAGCTCAGTGGATTGAGCGTGGGCTGCAAAACAAAGGGTCACCAGTTCGATTCCCAGTCAGGGCACATGCCTGGGTTGCAGGCTGGGTCCCCAGTGGGGGCCGCGTAAGAGGCAACCACACATTGATGTTTCTCTCCCTTTCTTTCTTCCTCCCTTCCCTTCTGTCTAAAAATAAATAAATTTTGCCCTGGCTGGTGTAGCTCAGTGGATTGAGTGCGGGCTGGGAACCAGAGGATCCCAGTTTGATTCCCAGTCGGGGCACATGCCTGGGTTGCAGGTCAGGTCCCCGTGAGGGCCATGTGAGAGGCAACCATACATTGCTGTTTCTCTCCCTCTCTCCCTCCCTTCCCCTCTCTCTAAAAATAAATAAAAATAAAATCTTTAAAAATAAATAATTTTTTTTTAAAAATCTAAAATAAAGAAATAAATAAATAAAGAGGAGCGAGAAGGTAGCTTCTTCTTAGGGTGTCTTCTCTACCCTTCAGCTCTGACCATGATGTCCAGCACTGGCTCTTGAGGAAAAAAAATACTTCTAAGATCGCAAAAAGCAATCCCCTCCGTCTCATAACCTTGTAGACACAGCCGCCCCTTTTGCTCAAATGCTGAGCTAACCAAACCACCTTCCAAATTGTATTTAGGAACGCTGGGTTGATCCGTTCCAGCGAGAGGAAATAAATGCCCACTATAAATAACCTGTTGCTATGTATCCTGCCAAGGTTCTCCTTCCGCTGTGAATTAATAGATGGCTGTTCTGGTCTCGAAGGCGGCTGTGGGAAAGTTATCGTGAGTCCGTTTTCTGCACACCGCCGTCCGATGGAACTTTCCATGATGATGTCAATAGGGCGGCGAGTCACATGCGGCTACTGAACGTTTGAAATGAGGCTAGGGAAACTGAAGAAGTGATTGATAACGTTATTTAATTCTAATGAATTTAAATAGCCACGGGGAGCGAGGGGCCGCCAACCTGGACAGCGCAGCTCGCGACCCCCCTGGCTGTTCAGAGCATGGCCGGTGGACCCGCAGCCTCTCCATCACTCTGTGAGCTTGTGAGAAATGCGGGGTCTCAGGCCCCGCCCTAGGCCTGCTGATTCGGAACCCAGACGTTAACGAGATCCCCAGGCGATCCGTTTGCACATTAAAATTTGAAAACAGCACGGTTACTTCCAAATGAGCTGGAAGGAAAAAAAAAAAGGAACGACTGAGGACGGTATCCGTGGTGACCTCTCCAAACAGCAGGCGCCCACACTCACGCTGGTGTCCAGCCTCGGGGGTTCTCTTCTTTCTTTGTATCCATCGCTCCTCCATCCCTTGAACACAGCAGGGGTGGGGGGGGGAAGAGAGAGAGAGTCTGGAACACTGCATCTCGGGAAAGTCAGGGCGCCGCGGGGCGAGGTGGGAAGGGCATCTGTTTCTCACTGACACGGCACACAGTAAAATGATGGAACTGCTTTGATAATGGTTGACTAGGGATCATGAGTATATGGGAGTTTGTTGTGCTATTTTCTCTACTTTTGGGTACGTTTGAAAGTTTTCAAAATTAAACAGTAGATGTGATTTCAGAGATGCCAGCCAGCCCCAGTGATCCTCTCCTCCTGGTAGTTAGTCACTCTTGTGGACTGCCTTCCGGGGGCGGGGGGCGGGGGGCGGGAGGGGGGGCATTGACTTGTTGTTCCACTTAGTTATGAATTCATCGGTGGATTCTTGGTGGATTCTTCAGTGATCGCCTGGCTGGGATCACACGTGCGACCTTTGTGTGCTGTCACGACGCTCTCACCAGCTGAGCTACCCAGCCAGGGCCACTGAAGCACCCTCACGGAGAGGCCTGATGAGAAGGAGCCAAGGCCTCCTGCCAGCAGACAGCCACGCGCCTGAGTCAGGGACGTGAGCATCCGTGAAGCTCATTCTCCCGCCCAGCCCTCAATGACTGCAGCTCCATCTGACATATGATCGCAACTGCCTACAAGACCCCCAAGCCAGAACTGCCTGCCAAAGTGCTCCTGAATCTCCGAACCGCAGAAACTGTCTGTGAAAGACGTGAATGTATTATCATTGTATGAAGCCACCAAGTCTTGGGGTGATCTGTTACGCAGCAACAGAGAAGGGACGCAAGGTCATTTTAGGATTTCCCACTCCCTGACCCCCGCCCCCCCACCTTATCGCAGACGCCTGGAACGAGCGGGACAAAGAGCTTTTCACGTTCTGCATAAGGTTTTCATGGTACTATCCTTGGAAGAGATACTGCATTCACTTAAGTTCATAATAAAACATGTATGACAGATATAAATTCTTTTTAAAACTCTTAGCAGGCTAATGTATGGAGACATTAATTTCAGTCTTGCTCTTGCTGTTGTAAGAAACTAGAAAGAATAAAAAGGTGATTTCTTCTTCAGGGTCTACATCCCAACAGCTAAAGTTTTTAATACAGTCTAGGACCTGGGGGGTGTCCAGCCAGTGGCCCGAGGGCCACATGCGGCCCAGGATGGCGGTGAATGAAACCCAACACAAAATTGCAAATTGACTTAGAACAGTATGAGATGTGTGTGTGTGTGTGTGTGTGTGTGTGTGTGATTACACGTCATAATGTATTTAATGTGTGGCCCAAGACGACTCTTCTTCTTCCAGTGTAGCGCAGAGATGCCAAAAGCTTGGACACCCCTAGGCTCTTTTTACATGGCCCTCACACAGTCCCTAGCCCCCAAGAACACAGACTGTGAGCGGCTTCCTGGTGTTTCAAAGGCTGCCCTAAAGAAGATCATCGGCCCTTCATCTTGAGGATAGGTAATAGGGAAACTGCACTGGAACGTCGCTCCAGAAGCAGAGGCCCAAGGGATGAAGGAGCCCCGGGCTGGGGAGGGTTTTGAAGTTTCCAGGAATGGAAACCCGACCCCGGCTTGTACACAGCCCCTGTGTCCCTGCGTGCGTGTCAGGAGTGGAGTGGGAATTGCTGAATGGGGTGTCCGAGGAGTGGGATCCTGCGGTCTGCGCATGCACCCCAGACCTCCCCGTGTGCCCCACCCCTGCCCATCGGGCTTGCAGGCTGTGGAGCTGTCGCCTTCACTGATACCCCAAGGGTGGTGGAATGCAGGCATCAAGACTGGGGGTGGGGGAGAAGGCCCTTCCCCCAATCTTTTCCCAGATTTTGGGGACTTCGTGGCCCTAGAGAGAGGGGAGGGGGAACCTAATGAACTTCCCGCCAACATTGCGCTAGATTTCTTTAATTTGTAAAATTAAAAGACGCGTGACGCTCCTTGCCCAAGAGTCAGCTGCAGCGAATTCAGTTAGAGCTACTTTTCCTGAAAGCCTTTCCGGGGCGCCAGGGCGGAGCGAAGGCAAGAAGCGGGTGGAGGAAGGTGGAGGAAGTAAGAGAGGAGTGGGAGGGCCAGAGTCCCCTTCCCGACAGTTCGCGTCACCCAGCAGATCTTGGTCCCCAACACGTTCCGAGAGCGACGGGCCGGCGCGCAGCCGCCCGTCCGGCTCCGACACAAACACACGCACGTGCGCCCCGCCCCCGCGCGCGCACGCGCCCTGAGGCTCCGGCGGCGGCGGCGGCGGCGGCGGCGGCGGCGGCGGCGGGCACGCGCGCGGTGCTCGCTGCCCCCACGCCGCTCCCTGCGCTCGGATCGCGGCGCCTCCAGCTCCCCGCGCCGTACCGCTCCGCGCCGGACCCGCGGACCCGGAGGCGGCGGCCGTGGCCGGTGGGCTCCCGCGAGCGCAGCGGCGCAGGCCGTGGGGCCCGGGAAGGGGCGCAGCGCAGCCCGGCGAGTCCGCGGGAGGCGATGTTGCTGCGCGCGGGCCCCTGCGTAAGGCGGACGCCGTGACAGGCCGGCCGGTGAGGCGCCGCCTGGGGAGGTCGCGACGGAGCGCCCGGACCCGCCATGGGCTGAGACACGTCCTCGCCGAGCAGGTGCAGTGCCCAGCAGTCCCTGGGGGAGCCCGTCCCGACAGGCCCGGGGACCCTCAACCCCGTTGGGGCGTCCGGACGCAGCCGGCCCCCTGTTGACCTTTCCTCATCGCCTCCCGAAGGCCCTGCAGACCCCGCCTCCAAACCCGCCCAGGGAACCTCTGTGAAACCAGCAACGTCCGACACCCCGGGCCTGTCCCCGTGGTGCGCTCCTGTGACCCCAGCCCAGCAGGCCCGGGTCCACCTCTTCCTCTGACCCAGCATGTGAGCCCACTGCCTGCACAGTGCCCAGTGTCCGGGGTTGGCGGGGGAGGGTCGGGGGACAGGAAGGTGAAGGGAAGAGGGAGAGCCGGTCCTTCCCTCTATTGGCCCTGGTACCCAGAAACCCATCTCTCTCTCTCAAGCCTGTAAGTAGCGTGACCCTTCTTTATCCCGCCAGAACATGCCTGGGTGACCTCGCTCCCAGATCTTCCTGGTGGCCTTCCTCGCCCTCCCCAGTGACACTATGCAACCCCGGCGTGACCTGCGAGGCCTCTGGCTCCTGCTGCTGTCTTGGTTCCTGCTCCTCTGTGAGGTGGCCAGAGCTGGCCGGGTCCTGGTTAGCTGTCCTGCCGCCTGCCTGTGCGCCAGCAACATCCTCAGCTGCTCCAAGCAGCAGCTGCCCCACGTGCCCCACGCCTTGCCCAGCTACACGGCTCTGTTAGACCTCAGCCACAACAACCTGAGCCGCCTGCGGGCCGAGTGGACGCCCACGCGCCTGCCCCACCTGCACTCCCTGCTGCTGAGCCACAACCACCTGAACTTCATCTCCTTGGAGGCCTTTTCCCCTGTACCCAACTTGCGGTACCTGGACCTCTCCTCCAACCAGCTGCGGACGCTGGACGAGTCCCTGTTCAGCGAGCTGCAGTTCCTGGAGGTGCTGCTGCTTTACAATAACCACATCATGGCCGTGGACCGCGCGGCCTTCGAGGACGTGGCCCAGCTGCAGAAACTCTACCTGAGCCAGAACCAGATCTCCCGCTTCCCTCTGGAGCTGGTCAGGCTCCCCAAGCTGACGCTCTTGGACCTCTCCTCCAACAAGCTGAAGGTGCTGCCGCTGGCGGACCTGCAGAAGCTGCCCGCGTGGGTCAAGAACGGCCTGTACCTGCACAACAACCCCCTGCAGTGCACCTGCGATCTCTACCAGCTCTTCGCGCACTGGCAGCACCGGCAGCTGAGCCCCGTCGTGGACTTCCAGGAGGACCTGCACTGCGTGAGCGCCAAGAAGCTGCACAGCGTCTTCAGTCTCAACTGCAGCGAGTACAAGGAGCACGCCTGGATGGCCCACCTGGGCGACGCCGTGACCATCCATTGTGACACCAGGCAGCAGGGGATGACGAAGGTGTGGCTGACCCCCAGCAACGAGCGGGTGCTGGACGCCGTGGCCAACAGCACGGTGACAGTGTTCGAGAACGGCAGCCTGCACTTCCAGCGCGTGCAGGTGGAGGACGGGGGGGTGTACACCTGCTACGCGTCGGGGGACGCTTTCAACGAGACCCTGTCGGTGGAGCTGAAGGTGTACAATTTCACCTCGTACGGACACCACGACACCCTCAACACGGCCTATACCACCCTGGTGGGCTGCATCCTCAGTGTGGTCCTGGTCCTCATCTACCTGTACCTCACCCCCTGTCGCTGCTGGTGCCGGGGCGTTGAGAAGCCTTCCAGCCACCAAGAAGACAGCCTCAGCTCGTCCATGCTGAGCACCACACCCAACCACGATCCTATGGCCGGTGGGGACAAGGATGACGGTTTTGACCGGCGGGTGGCCTTCCTGGAACCTGCTGGCCCCGGGCAGGGTCCAAATGGCAAGCTCAAGCCGGGCAGCACGCTGCCGGTGCCCGAGGCGGCAGGCAAGGGCCAGCGGAGGATGTCGGACCCGGAGTCGGTCAGCTCGGTTTTCTCTGACACGCCCATTGTGGTGTGAGCGGGAGGGGTGGGTGGGGACGTTCTGCCCCAGGAGAGGTAATGCACCCCTGAAGGATTTGAGGGGATGGAATAGAGGGCTGGCTGCCCCAGGGAGGGGGTTCCTCCTGACCTCAAGAGAATTGGTCACGGGCATAAGAGAAAGCAAGACCCCAGCCGGGGTGTGGCCGCCGTGAGTTTCGAACAGGGGTGTATCACCCCCCAGGCAGATGCCACACCCCTCCCCGCAACCCTGGCAATTGTCTGCCATCCTGCTGGCAGAGCGAGTCCCAGTTGGGTGGGAATGAGGAAGGGGTGTGGGGAAGAGCAGATTCCCTAAACTTTTTCAAGATCATCCCTAGCTCCTTAAGAGAAAGTCATTTTGGGGGAAAACTCCGCTTTTTCTATTTCTGCCCCCCTCCCCCACACCTGTGATGTTGGGTGGGTTGGGGGGCCTTCCACAGGGGCCACAATGCAGGGGAGAGCTGTAGTGTTTTCTCTGGCTGGAAGGTCACGCTTCACAGTGAGGGAAATCGGAAACCTCTGGAAAAATGAGTCAGGAAAAGGCTGAGACCTCCAGCGATAGCACTCCCCCAGGCTGCTGCGAGACTTCCCGGTGCCTTCATGCTTCCCGAAGCGCCCGGCCTGCTGCCCGTCAGAGAGGGCAGCGTGTGAGGTGTGGTGTTGGCGCCCTGTCGTGGGGCCAGAGGCACGGAGGGGCCCGCAGCGTAGGTGCGGCAGGAAACCCGCAGAGCGGGGAGAACTGCAGACTGGTCCCTTCCCAGCTGGGGAAACCGGGTTAGCACTTGGTGCCAGCACCTCTGTGAGGCCGGGGCAGGGGCTGCTGAAGGTAGTGAGTTTTCGGAAGGATGCCTGCCCCCAATGTGGGGCAGGGGCCACTTCACGCGAGCACCAGGAGGGTGCACCAGCCTCTCTTAGGTCGCACCCAGCGGGCCCTACCTGACTCTGGGTTTGCCATCTCTTCCTCTGGCCTCCTTGTCCAGCTCGGGTGGGGTCCGGAGCTTTCCCCGACTGCTGCTCTGCAGAGGGTAGTCCTGGAAAGTCTGGCCCCGGCCAGGCTAGATGGCGCTTGGGGACGCAGAGGTAGGTGTCTTCTCTGTGTGGGCAAAGCTGCCTTGCTCCTTGTAGATGTCGCGCCTGCTGCTAAGCCAAAGCTCGAGGTGCTGTCACCTGAGGGGTCGGAACTGCGTGGTCTCTGTCCAGCACGGCAGTTTGGAGTGTGGCTTCGGGTTCTCTGTCTCCACGAAGTTCCAGGCAGTCTTGTCACAGGGACAGCCAGTGGCACTGAGCCTTCGGAAGGGCAGCTCTTCCACCCCCAGCGCTGTCAGCCAGAGGTCTGTGCCGGAGAAACTTCCAAACAGGCTGACGCCCCACCCCACCCCGGGTTACAGAACACTTAGGGCCCAGAGGCGGCCACACCCCCCGGAACTTCTCCCTCTGGCGGGGGGCATAAGCCCCAGGACAGCTGCTCTGAGCTTCAAGGGCATGAGCAAGGCAGAGGGGGAATGTTCTCTCATGGGGGTCGTTTTCGCTGTCCCCTCTCGCCCGCCGGGCTCCCTGTGCAGTGGGAGTTCCCCAGGTCTGGTGTTCCCACTGGCTCCTTAGGTTCCCATGGCTGTTTCCCTGCCGGTGAGAAGAGCAGCTCGCTAGGAGGGCCTGACCCCGCCCGCTCCCGAGGTCAAGGCTGCTGTCCATCCTTTCTCAGCACCCAGTTCTGTCGGGAGGTGCAGCATTCCCCTCAAGTTCCTGCATGCTCATAGGTGTGCACGCTTCTAGGTATGCATGCACGCGGCACCTTGACCCCCACCAGGACAGTGACCCCTCAGTCCCCACTGAGGTGCATTTCAGAGGGTCTCCACCTGTGTGCACAAGGCGATGCACACGTCGTCTTGCCTGTCGGAGACGGTGATCACGCCAGGCGCCCCAAATAAACTCTTGTCCTTTGAATTCATTCTGAGATCTCTGAAGCTTCACCCACGTCTCCATAGCTCACACGAGTTCTGTGCAAGGCCTGGCGTTAGGAGAACCACACACTGATAACCTCGGAGACGGGGTGAGAAGCTAGCCAGTTCTTCAGACCCTCGGAAGCCTTCCTTGGGTTGAAGACGGTGGATGAGACGTAGAAGCACAGCCAGGTCAAGGAAGGACCCAGAGGAGCTGGCGGGGGCCGAGCAGCTGTCAGCTGCTCTTCCTCTGTGAACTGCCCGGCAGGACGGGGGCTGGAGGGAGAAGCTGTCTGGTTAAGTTCCAGAGGCCAGTGTCGGGGGCGGGGAACAGGGACCCCCTGCTCACTGCGCAGGGGGCCCCGGAACATCTCGCCTGCATGCCGAGTGTCCCCTTGAGGAGCCGTCTGGGGCTCTGAAAGTCTGAGTGTCGAATGGAGCCGGCTGTCTGGGGCAGTCCAGCTGAGGCCTGAGGACAAGGGGGGCCCTTTTCTCCTTTCCGTACCCAAGTTGGGGAGTAGGGGACGGCCCCGAGGCTGTCAGTCCCTCTGTCCTGTCCACGAGCTTGGCCCCAGCTTGAGATGCTGGTCGGTGTGCCTGGCTGCCGGCCAAACCCCCCTTGACAGACTGAATGAATCAGCCTCTCCCGTGGTTTCAGTTGATGGAACCCAAAGGTCGCTTTCTCCTTGGGGACCAAGTATTCAGCAAGCACATGGAAGCTCCCTAGAACCCTGTGTAGGAAACTGCCCAGTGTGGTTCTAAGAACAGGCTGAGCAGTCACCCCCCCCTCCCCCCCCACCCATAAACCACATGTCTCCCGGGAAGCAGGCGTCCCAGGAGACAACATGACAGGGCTCAACAGTCTATGTGTTTGTGACCTTTTCCTTTGCCTGTGTCTGCGGAGCTCCTAGGAAGGGGCCGGGAGAAGGTACACCCGAGCTTGGGGAGGGCAAAGCTGACTGGCCTGTTTTCCGTGTGTGCTTACCTCTGTACTTGCTCGTAGCCCTGCTGGCGAAGCAGGCTGGCTTCCCCGTGCCCAGGGCCCGTCCCTCCCGTGTGCAGACCCAGGCTGGCAAACCCTGGAGCTCGGGGCCTCTGGGCTCTGAAAACTAGACAACCACCATTAAACCTGGCTTGAGTCTCTTGTTCTGGCACAGTGTGTGACTGGTTTATTTCTCTTCTCAGCTTGTGGGTGGAGTTCGCTGCACCGCAGAGGGTGCTGCCTGTGGAGGGAGAGAATCTTTAAGTGCTGTTTATAAAGGCGTCCAAACACCAACATCCAGGCATTTAGACAGGCCAGGGGTCAGCAAACTTTTTCTGGACGGAGCCCGACAGTATGCTGGGCTTTGCAGGCCACCGTCTCTGTGACAACCACTCAGCTGTGCCCGAGGCAGCAGGAAGTCACACACAGGAGCTAAATGAAGGAGGGTAGCTCTGGTCCAGACTTTATTTATGGACACTGAGCTCTGGAGTTCATATAATTTTAACACGCCTTTGGGTTGCCTCCACCAGCTGAAGCGTAGAAACTCTTACTAGCTCAGACCACACCAGGCCAGGCAGCGGCTGGTGTGGGCCTGCAGACCAGAGTGTAGACGAATCCTCGGAGGAGACGCCGGCGCTGCCTGGGCAGGAGTTTAGCGATTCCGTGATGCGGGATGCGGTCGAGAGCCCGCAGGTAGCAAAGGCAAGGAGCCCGGCCTCCCTGCTGAGCTCCGTTAAGAGTCTAGAATAAGCCTACGAAGGGCACTGTGGGAAAATGCTTGGGCTGGGCTCCAAGGAACGATGGAGAGCAGCTCGCTGGCACAACATTTTATTACCATAGACTTCCACGTTGTGAATGGTGACCATCTCAGCTGCCCAAGTCTGCTCACCTGACGGGCAGGTTAATAATCCCTGACGGTTAACGCATGTGCGGCGTGGCGTGGCCTGGCGCAGAACAGGGAAGCGCCTTCCCCACTCTGTTTGGTGTAGACACAGGCCCCCAGAAACTGGACTGGATTCTACTGAACTCAGAACAGGCAAATTCTTTGGCTTCTCTCTTGCTGCTTCTGGAAGGGGACTATCATGGTAGACTCCACAAGGGAGGGGGAAATGGTGTCAGGAAAAAAGAAAAGAACTTCAATTTGAATAATGACCGAATTTCTCCCACTGCTAAAGTCTTACCCGAGGGCAGCCCTCCTCTGTGTGGGACGAGGGGTGGAGACACCGCCCAGCCACATCAGACACAGCAGCCTGGGCAGTCAACGCAAGGATCGTGTTGATGCTAACCGCCCCGGCCCTGCCCAGACTACATGTATAAATAATATAAGTATTTTTCATCTTTTCGGAGCAGTCTTTGCTATGGCTGAGTTTCGCCAAGAGGATGCAGCTGGTAGAGCACAGGTCTGGGGCAGACGACTGGGGGCCTCCCCTCTCTTCTGGCCCGTGCCACGCCCTGTCTCTGAGCCTGCAAAGTTCCGGTACCGCCTTCTCCGCCATCCTAGGGGAGTCCCCGGCTGCATGTCCTCCCTTCTCCCCAATCACTAGCCACTGACCGAGAGGCACAGCTCTGTCCGCCATGTCTTGCCGCACTTTCCCTAGCTCCTCTTGGGTGGTGGCACCTCGGGGGAGTGGAGGCTAATATCACAGCCTCGCCTCCCTTCCCTGTGATCTCTCAACTCTTTCCCTTGCTGCAATTGTAGTTCTGGTACAGCTCGCCCTGTCTCCTGCCCTGTCTCCCAGGAAACCGCCGGGGAAGCCTCCTTGTCCCCGCCCACACTGCAGGAAAGGCTCCGGCCCATGCAGGAGGGCAGTGGGCTTGTTGGCCTGGCTGCAGTGAGTCTGCCGGGCGCCTGCCCTCTCCCGGACTAAGCTCGGCAGGCAGACACAGCCCCCACGCCCAGCCCCTTCCATCAGGCTGGTCCACAGCCGGGTGGGAAACATCAGCGACAAGGACACTTAGACCTGCCCTGGGGCATTCCGGTCTCTATCCAGTTACCGTCCCAGAACCAGAGGACATGGAGCTGTCCCAGAGAGGACCCACCGCCGCAGAGACAGGACGTGGAGCTCTTCAGGGGCCCTTCCAGGTGTGCTGCAGCACTGGCCTAGGGGAGGTCGGAGTCAGTGCCCTGAGTCGGGGGTGTGTGGCGCATGCTCTTGCGTGTGGGTGCACAGACAGGCGCGCAGGTCGGTCTGCCTCGCTCCCTCACTGGCTTGTGCTGTGGGTCGGAGCAGAAAAGCCTCGCCCAGCCCTGGGCTTCCTTTGGCAACACCATGAGACATCCAAAGTCTGCTTCAGAGAGAAGGGTCCTGGGGACCCCTCACATACTCAGTGAGACAAAGAGCTGAACCCTCTGGTACCAGAGAACAGCCTGAAGTGGCTACTTAATCTGCTCTCAATGGAGGTTTAAAAAATCACCTGGGAAGTTCTGACAATTGCAGATGGATTGAAAACTGACTCTTACCCCAGCGCAGTGGTGACTGCCTGCACCTCCAGGTGGCTGGGCGGGGGGAAGGTCGTCTTACTGGAGGTGAATGTTTGGCCACTTCAGTCCACCCCCGGGGTGGCCCAGGGGCCCTGTCCTGCCTGTCAGCCGGGCTGGGGAGAGCGGCCGAGGCAACGCCCACAGCGCTGCACCACTGCTCCACTCCAGGGTCTGGGGGGGGCAGAAAAAACAACTCTCATAAAAAAGCGAGCCCGGGGGCCTGTGCGCGGCTGTCTTCCACTCCAGGCAAGCTGCTGGCTATTCTCAGCCCCATGGAATGGAAAGTATCCTTCCCCTAATTTAAACTTTAAACAGAACTGCTTTCTGGGGTGAAGTGTGTGTGTGTGTGTGTGTGTGTGTTAATGAAGTGCTTTGAAGAGGAGGGGACGGTGACCCTTCTCCAAGAGTCTGAAACAAGGCAAGAGAAGCCTGTGCACAGTTGGGCCGCGCCTGGCAGCTGTGTATTCAGCACCCAACGTGAGGGCCCGAGGTGGGCAGTGCCCCGCCCGGCCTGGGGCGGGAGGGCCGGTGGGTGTCCCCACTACTCTTGCTCCCCACTCCCACCCTGGCTTGTCTGCTGCACCCTTCAGAGGAGCCGAAGCGAGAGGCAGAGAGACCAGCCAGCTCCAGGAACTCCAGGCTGGACCCAGGGGATGGTCGACTCCCGGGTCTGCCATCAGCGCCGTGACTTGGCCACAGCAGGCGGGCGGCACTCGGGCGCACTTCTGAGTCAGAGCCTGGGTGGCTTTCCCGGCAGGAGAGGAGGACAGCTGGCCTCGCATGGAGGAGGAAGACATGTGTCCGTGTTCTCTGACGACAGCCAGCATCACAGCCCCCCCTGAGACCCGGGCCCCCCAAGTCTCATTACCCGGCACCGCTTTCGGCTTCCCTGAGAGACGCAGAGCCCGAGCCGGGCAGAGGGAGGGTAGGAGGAAGAAGGACCAGGACACAGAAATGCCACCTGTTTCCGTGTATTTAATGCTCTGAGCTTCCCAGTGTGGCGTCGACCCCTGTGCATCCCCCTCACCCTCACAACCCTGGGAGGTGGGTCTCGAGGTGAGTGATTAGCTCATGGCCACGCCGTGTTGGGAGTGAACCCTGATGCCAGGTTTGCCTGTTCCCAGGTTGGACTCCTGAAGCCTGCAGGAGTCCACCAGAAAGACTGAGGTCAGGGGTCAGGACAGGGTGTCCTCTGGAGGTCAGGTAAACAGAAGGGCAGGAGGACTAGAGGGTCAGGGTCAACAGCCGCCACTGCCACTAACTGCCAGCGGGGCATACACTGTGATCCCTACACCTTGACCTTCGTCAGGAGAAAACGCCTTGGTTGCCCACACGGAGGGCTCTGGGGACCCACTCCCAGGGGGAAGAAGCCTCAAGCCAGGCTGGGAGGCAAGACCCCGACCCCTCCCCCCTCCCACAGTGCCTCCAGGTGGGTGACGCTCTGCAGCCCAGGAAGGGGGAAGGTGCGGGCTGGCTGACTCAGCCTGCCAGCGCCTGGAGGTCTGGAGCTGAACGGGCCAGCCAGCTCTGCTCAGCTAATGATTATTATTAACTCTGAACAGACCTTGGCACGGCAGCCAGCTGGCTCCGGGAGGATGCCTGGATCGCCCACAGTGAGGTTTAAAAACAAGACCCAGGGCAGCCATGCACGGGGGTGGCAGGGTGGGGACCATGAGAAAGGAGGGACAGGCCAGTGTCAGGGAGTGGGGTGGGGCAGTCCGCCCCGTGAGAGGGTGGGGAGAGGAGGCCCAGCCTGGCAAGCCGTCCCAGCCCGGATCGTGAGGCTGGAGGACTTCCCCAGACTCAGAGCTCCTGCCATTCAACAGCCACCCCCCCACCCCCCACCCCTGCCATGTGGGGCTCAAGGGAAGTGGAGGCTCTGGAAATGATGGGGGCTGGGGGCATCTGAACCCAGAATGGTAATCCTATTACCATCTGGATCTGGATACAGAAACCCTCTCTATTTCTCATGTCCTCAAGGTTGAGTCTGAATATAATCATATTTGGAAGCAGGACTTAGTGAGCCTGATATGCAAATTTGTGCAAATGACATGCATTTTTTTTTTTTTTTTTTAATTTGAGCACCCTGGATTTTTTTTAAAAAGGCAAAACAGGCTGACTACTAGCAGCTTTCCTTAGTCAGGGGACAAGGGCAAAAGGGCAGCCATTGCTTCTCTCCCAAGGCCTCCGCCTCGTCCCCGAGGCGCCCAGATGGGGAGGCGCAGGAGGTGGGGGAGACAGCAGTGCGAGGGGGGAGGCCAGTGCAGCCGACAGCCGCCGACGTCCCAGCTGGAGGATGAGGGCCCTGGCACCGAGGACTCATGGCTGTCCAGCTGCCGCCCCAGGATGTGAGGGCAGGTGGTGAAGGGGGCAGAAATGCAGAGGGGAGGGGAGGGAAGTCCCCCCACAATCTGGCCTGCAAGGAAGAAGGGCTCCTCCTGCTGACCCGCTCCCTCTACTGCAGTCAGACTAGCTACGCAGGCCGCCCGTGCCCTCTTCTGCCCTCCCGGCCTCCTGGTCAGAGACGGGACAGCTGGGCCCCTTCCTCCTGCAGAATATAAATGACTTCCCCCTTTCTCCCAGGGCTGGGAATAGACATCAGCTGGCACAGCCCACGCAAACTGCTGGCTGTCAGCCCGCCTGCCCGCCGCCCACCAGCCCCCCAACCACCTGGGAGGAGGCAATACCTCAGGCGGCCCGTTCTCAGAGCCGGTGGGAGCCTTACCCCGCCCTCTCCCGACTGCAGACTGCAGACCGGGTGAGGCTCCCCGTACCCGCTGTGCCTGGCGGAGAGGACACGGGGTCCCTGATCGAAGTGCCCCCAGATGAGACTGCTCCATCCGCCCCAGTAACCCTCTCCCCCAAGTTCAGACCATACTGGTAGTTTACGAGGACTGGAGGGAGGACAATAAAAGAGCCAACTGCCCAAGCTCAGGGTTGAAGGAGCTCCTGGGAGATGCCACCTGATCCAGGAGGAGCCCAGTGAGTCCACTCAGGGGACACCTCTGCCCTTGCAGGGTCCCGTGCCTGTACTGGGGAACCCTACCAACATCTTGCCTCTCAGCCACCCAGAGAGGACGTCGGGAATCTTCCAAGGACCTGGACATCATGCCGCCTAGGAACTCCTCCCACTGGCCCCTATACCCCTGGCCTCCCAGAGGCCCATGAGCTGCCACCACCTGCCTCAACACCAGCTCTCGTGGTTCAGCCACCTTCAGTCCTTGCCATGGTCTGTGGAGGTCCCATCTCCCCAGCTGAGCCAGAGCAGTGAACCTGCCTGGCGTCCGGCCCTGGCCGCTGAGGGCTGTCTGGGGAGCTGCTTTGGTTTGGAACAAGGAGGGGTCTCCGCAGGGAAGAGGGCCCAGGCCCCGGTGGCCAGCTGGCACCAAGCTCAGCTCCGCTGCTGGGCCGGAGTGGCAAACCGAGAGGAAAGCTTAGGTGACAAGGAAGGGGAATCTTCCCCAGATCAGAAGAGCCCTGCCTGCCTCCTGCGCGCTTCTTCTGCTCTACAAGCTCCGGGACAGCCCCACGAAGCTGTGTGCTAAGGCCAGAACCGGAGCCCAGGACAGCAAAACACGTGCTGCCCAGTGCCGTTGTGCCACTCGGCGTGGACAGCGGGCACGGAGGCGGCTGAGGCAGATCTCAGCCCAGCCAGGCAGCCCAGCCAGGAGCCAGAGCCCCAGGCGGGCCCTTCTGCTCACCCAAAGCTTTAAAGTGACTTCAGTGCCTTCACCGTCTCCGAGTTCAGGAACCCTCACCCAGGCCCCTTCCCTTCCTGTTCTCCTCAGTGCCTGGTCCCCTGTGCCCTGGTCTGGGGCCAAATCAACACAGGCTCCTGACCGGCTGGAGTGGTAAGGGGCTATGAAAGTAAGAATTACTTCCAAGTCTTCTGAGTGGCCCAGCCCACGGTCCGCAGCCAGAAGGGTGTCCTGTGACATCGGCTGACACACTGAACGTTGGCGCTCATTTAGAAACACTCAGTACACAGATGCAGAAACTGAGGTCCTGAGACACGGGAACTTGCCTAAGGTCACACAATAGAGCCTATGAGGACCAAAACCCATAACCAAGACCCAGGGGCTCTGACCGCTACCCCACACTGCTTTCTCAAAGGTGACCCAAAGAGCCACAGCTGCCATTCATAAGTGACAGGAACCCACTCTCCATCAGCAAGCAACCCGGAAACGACCACACCACCACCATCACCGCCATCACCCAACCCTTCTGCGCCCCATCAGCGTGGAGGCTTCGGGACCAAGCTCCCCACCTTCACTCAGCACATTTCCCCATTTCCGTCCACTGAGTCGTCCGTCGGCAGTGCGTTTCCGCATCCCCGTGGCCCAGCGAAGCATAAAAACCCTACCACTTCGGAAGTGGGGCCCTTGAAGGTCACCAAAGGCACCACTGATGTCCAAGGCAAGTGCACCATCTAGACTAAGAGTTCAGAGGGACTCACATCTCCATTTTCTTCCTTGGCAGGTAAGAGCTGGAGATCTGGTGCATGATCACCAGCGCTGGGTAGAGGGGCATTGCCAGGCACAGGTACCAGGACCCACCTTTGATCTGGGCCTGGAACCACACGGAGTACATGCCCAGGAGCACCGTCACTGTAGCCATCAGGTAAACCACCAGTCCACAGGTCAGATGGTAGAGCTTGAGGCGAGCCACCCTTGAGACCCCGGCTGCCCGGGGAAAGAGGAGGCAGAGCCCATACAGTGCCTGGCCCCCCGTGGCCAGCAGCGTCAGAACCCCTACCCAGCTGTGCCAGGACACCAGGTGGGGCAGCTCACTGCGTGTCTTGCTGGCGATGATGAAGCCCAGGCCCAGGGCGGCACAGAGGATGGCTAGGGTCTGCCCCACCCAGTGGAGTCTGATCCGGGCCTTTCGGGAGCAGAAGAAGAACAGGGAGTGCCCGGGCGAGAAGAGCAGGATGGCCTCGGCCATGCACAAGCAGAACTGTGAACACAGGAGAGGGCCAGTGAGCCTGAAGCCCTCCGGGGAGGCCTGGGGAGGGGGAGGAGGTGCTCTGGGACATCCTCACAACTCGGAGGACAAAGGGCGGGGGCTAAAGAACTCCCACCAGGACCTCCTGCCTTGCGGGTCCACGTTGCTGGGCACAGATGGGAATCAACACTTGAGGGAAAGTCTCTGTCACTCCAGCTGACATCCAAGTCTGTGCGCCCCTCCCCCCAGCCCAGAGGAAGACTCACATTTCTTGGCCAATGGCAACAGCAAATGTTGCAAACTTCCTCCTGAACTTTAGGGGAGGAGCGACTGGACACCACCCCTTTCGCTTCCTCCATTCAGGCCCTAGTGGCGAAATACGGACCATGCCCTCCCACCCCCATCAACTACCTGACACAGCCCAGCCCTCGGTGTTTCTCAATCTCAAAGGTTGACGGGAAAGTTGGAGCCCAGCCTACCTCCCCCACTTCTATGAGCCTGAGCAAGGCTGAGCCCTCTGAAGGCTGGATGATTCCCTAGGGATATAGCCAAACAAACCAGCTGCATAAAGAAGCCCAAACTCACCGCCAAGGCCATGAATACAGGGTGCCAGGAGAAAAGACCTAAGGATCAAAGAGAACAGACTGACGGCCTGGGCGCCATTGTTTCTGCCCCTGAGGCTGGCTGGAGCCCAAAGAATCTAGCTACAGGGAACAGGTCAGTGTACTACCCCCGGCTCTAATCAGGAATCAGGATCTCAGGGCAAAGGGGAGCAGCCAAGGGGCTCCAGGGTGAGCAACCATGAGGACAAACCCACACCAGCTCAGCCTGGGTTCCCCACTGGGCACCGCGCAGCTGTCAGCCCAGTCCCAGACTGGACCTCGGCCTCCCTCCCTGTATCCTCCACGAGGGGCTCTGCTTAAGGGAGAACTAGTGAGTTCAGTTCGGTCGTCGGCCTCACCTCCTCAGCACCCAGAGCCCCGCCCCACTACGCCCTTACTACCCCTCCTCGGTCCGTCACTCCCCTTTCAGGGCCCCCACTCCAGGGCTCCCCGCGCTCCCAAGCGCAGCCCCTCCAGCATCTCGGCTCCGCCCCCTTCCCTGGCCCCGCCCTGCCTTGCACACTCACTGGTTCCCGGCCGGGACAGCAAAGTCAGAAAGATGGTGAAGCCCAAAGCTACCAGGTGCGCCAAGATAACACTGCCTCTCCGCAGCCAGCGGGTCAGTCTCGGCTCCCTCGCTGGAGCGGGAACCAGACCTACCTCCAGGGTCTGCATGGCCAGACCGGGCCGGCACACACGCCCCGCTGCCAGAGCGCGTCTTCCGGGTTTGCGATCGCCCAGGCGCCGCGGCTGCGGGACAGGCCCCGCCTCCGGACGCCCGGCGGTGCGGCGGCTGTGCCCACAGCGCCCTCTGGGGGCTGGGGGGGAGGGTGGGTTGCCCAGGAGAGCCGGAGGGCGTGGAGCACTGGACAGCTCCTGGCCCATTGTGTTTCCTAAGCCAACCTCATAGTATCTTTGTCTACAAGGGTTTACGTGTCATGCAGCCTGTAGAAATTACACTTATGGCAACTGATTTCACCCTAACCCCAAGTCTCAAACCTGCTACACTGAACCAAGGCTGTGGAACCCGTGTTTTCAGCAGTTTTCCAGGATACTGGATTTCCCCAGCTGCCCACTCTCCTACCATCCCTTCTTCTGTCTTTACAAGGGAAGAAGATTCCTCCCTGACTTAAAGCAAGGAGTCGAAAAAGGACAAGGGAAAAAACCAGTGCTGCGACTAAGTGAATCAAGTTTGAAGACCAACAGTCTGATACTCTATCTGCACAGTTGTCCCCAGTGCGATAAACAGAACAAGGGCACTCCCAGCCCCTGCTGCCTCCACACCATCTGCTCAGCACCGGGGAGCCAGGCGATCCTAAGGGACCAGGGCTCCCACACCCAGGGAGCTCTGAAAGTGATCAGACCTCTTCCCTTCCTGCCTCCAAAAAAGGTGTGGTTCAGCTCAAGGAGGCCTACATAAGGAGAGGAGGCTATACCCCTTCCTCCAGGGCAAACCCAAAGGCCAGGGAGGGAGAGACCAAAACAGGCAGGGACGTTCTGAGAACAGTTACCAACTCAATTCAATTCCCTGCAGTGGCGGAGAAGCAGGAGGAGCAGCTGAAGAAACGAAGCAACAATTCGGAGATGTGATGGAGACCCAGGGTTGCTGAGAGACCACAGGCCGACTCCCACGGACCCGCTGGGCAAATATCCAAGAACAGAACCAGAGGCGAGGCTCCCTCCCCGTGAAGCTCCCTTCCCATGGGGACTGGAGTCTGCTCTGGGGTCCAGATCCTGGGGAAGCACTGCTCGCTGACAGCCATGCCCATCACCCTGTCTGGAAAGATGCCTCTCCAGTTACACAAGTCCCAGCCATTTCCACGGTGTTTCCAGGGACAAAGAAAGGGAGCCGTCTATCACCTCCATCTCCTGGGGTATGGTTGGGGACAGCGAGGACACCCATTTTGTTACACGTTTTTCCTTCCTTCCTTTTCTATGTTTCTGTTTTTATATTTCCTTAGCAGCAACAGAACAGGGAGACAGTCTTGAGGTATTTTAAAGATTTTTTTCTTAAAAAAAATAATATAAAGTTATAAAAAGCGGCAGCAGCCTGGGGCCTGGATCTGGAGGGGAGGAGGTGCTGGCGGCTCCATCCAAGTGGGCAGGCACTTTCTCGTTAATGGGCTTTTGACTGCAGGAAGACAAGAGGCAAGAGACAGGGTCAGGCTGGGGGGCCAGCCTGCCTCCCCAGTGAACTGTGTGGACCCCAAGAGCTGAGGCTTGACTTCGTTCTGCCGGCCTGGTGAGCAAAGCTGGGCAAGGGAGCAGATGAAAGCTGCCCCACAGGGGCAGCCTGGTGAGCATTCACGCGCATGTGTGCATACCCACGCTCAGGCCCCGGGCAACGGTCACACTCAGTACTCTCATAAGGGCGCCAGAGGTGCAGGTAGGCCTCTGGCCCATGCCTAACCCAGGGGCGCATCCCCACTGCCCACCCCCAGTAACAACCTCCAGGCTGAGACCTCACGGACAGCACCTAGCATACTGCTCCAGGGCACCATCAACAGAGGCCCCCAAATCTGGCTGCTGGCTTTACCAGAAACCCTGGAGAACTTGCCTGGCACCCAAGCACCTGGAAGTGGGCACCTGTGCAAGGTGGGCATGCACGCATTTGTGCACCTTAAGTTGGGCCCCTGATGCCCAGGATGCCCAGGGGCAAAGCCAATGAGCGAGACCGGCCCGCCCGCCCTGCTGCACAGTGCGTCAGGCCACAGCTCAGGGACCCAAGCTCAACCCCATGGCCCAAACCTTTCTTCTCAGAGTTCATGGAGTCCAACTTCCTTTCCTTCAGGGGACAGAGGTAGCTCCAGTTCCTGGAGTGAGGGCCAGAGCCAGTTCAGAAAGTGGCCCTTTGATTACAGCAAAGGTGGGGGAGGGGGAGCAGAGACAGTATCTCCTTGGCTCAAGGGAGAGGGCTGGAGAGAGCAGAAGGCCCATCAAGCAAAAGCCCATGTCACCTTGCGAAGAGCTGACCCCCTCTCCCTAAAGATGGCCCAGGAATTCTCTCAGCTTCCCCTCTCTGCACAAACATTCACTCAGCACCCGTTTGTGTCAGGTTCCCAGGATGCACTCCACCCTCAGCCGTCCTGACCCTTCCCTGCCCACGCTCTTTGGGGAGCTGGGCGGGTACCTTCAGTGCAGAACACCTCTCCTCAAAGGCCAGGGCTGGACCCGGCTTCTTGCGGCGCACAGAGCAGGCCACATCGGCAGGGGGGCCAGCAGGGCAGTGCTTGGCCTTCACCGGCCGGCAGTAAGTAGCCAGGTTTTTCCGCTTCTTGGCTACCTCTTCCTCAGAGAGGCAGTTGGTCGGCAGGGCCTTGGCTGGGTGCCCAGCCGCTCCCCGGCTGTCCAGCTGAGAAGCCTTGACTGCTGTGGAAGGCTGATGAGGGGAGCCCCGACAGTCCAGAAGCCCTGCCCGCTTCACTCGGGGCCCCACCGTCCCGTTAAGCCCCATGCTCAGGGCTGTTTTCGTCTTGGCCGAGAGGCCCCTGCAGCCAGAGGGTTTGCCTTTTCCAGTGGGCTCCAGGATGCAGGTCCGTTTGAAACTAGCGGGGCCAGGGGATAACTTCCGCTTGCGGGAAGGGGCCTCCACCTCGGCCCCGTCCTTGCCTTTGGCCGACTTGCTGGCCTTCGAAGGCGGGAGCTTGCTGAAGGACGGCGAGGGCGTGTTGGCAGGCAGCGGAGAGGTGATGGCCTGGCTCCCGCCCATGCACTCCGCCTGGCTGCAGGCGGCTGCCACACTGGGGGAGCCTGCAGGGTAGCTGGGGACAAGGCTGTCCTTGGTGGGGGGCGTGGAAGCTGGACAGGCAGGTCTGGGGGGTGGGCCTGGAAGGCGGGGGCAGCTGCCAGCAGAGGATGGGCTCAGGGGAGCAGATAGCGGGGAGCTGGCAAGGTGGGATGGAGGCTCAGCGGCCGGTGGGATCTTCCTGCAGCAAAAAGAGGGCGTCACTGTAATGGCAAGCACAGGAGAGGGCCTCTCCACCAACTCGCGCGCCAGTCTCTCTGCCCCACCTAGAAACGGCCGGAGACCTGGCCATGCTGCCATCTGCTGGGAGACACTGGAAGTGAGCGTTAGGAAGAAGGTACAGGGAGGGATAGGCAGGACTGAACTAGCATAGAGACCCATTTAATAACCTCCTTTTAAATGTTTGGTCATCCCCTACTGCTAGTTACCAAAGAGGTACTGGAAATGATGGATAAGAATTGAGAGTCACTCCCAGACCACCATTCCTGCCCTGCCTTAGCCTGGCACCCAGCCACCAAGTTTCCCCACCTCCTCTTCCTTCTGGCCGGGGTCTTGCTGGCAAGCCGCCAAGCCACATCTATGGGTATGTGTGAAGAATTAGGGCTTCTGAGGCCTGTGTACGCCTGGGGCCTGGGGAGGGAAGCTCTGAGCCCGAGAGACTCACTTCCACATGTGCGAGCTGAGGTGCCTCTCCAGCATGGAGCTCAGCGCCGAGCAGAACCGGTCCAGCCGGCGGCTGAACACGTAGCACCCAGGACTCACCAGCCGGCTCCCAAAGGTGCAGAACTGGAGACAGAAGGAAGGTACGTGGTTGGCAGGCCTGAGATGCAGGGAAGGCACCCACACACAGGACCTGACCCCACCCCCAGCACATGGTGGGCAGGGAGGGCTGGGCCCTCTACCCCAGTCCCCACCTCCCCAGGTCCTTACCGCCTGTGGCCTGGGGGGCCGGGATGCATAATGGCAGTCAGGAGGGAAGTGGAGGTCATCAGATGTCCCCTCCTCCTCACTCTCCTCGCTGGAGGCCTGGGCCCCACCCCGGGGCAGGGGGAAGGGGAGCAGGCCTGGGTCCCCATCACCACCATAGGGGCCTGCGTCATCCAGCTCACTCTCAGAGGAGGCCCGGGACCTGGAAGGGCCAAAGAGGATGAGAGGGCGGTGTGACAGGACTGGGCCAGGGTAGGGCTGTCCCTGCACCACCACCGGGTTCAAAAAGCCAGCAGACGCCCTGCTGGGCCATCAGACAAAGAGGAAGAGAGGACAGGAAGGGAGGGAACAGCAGAGCTCACAGGGTAAGAGCCAGAAAGATCAGGGGCCACGACTCCCTAGGGACTTGCTCAGCAGCCCCTCCACTGCCCAGGCCCTGCCTCCTGGGGTGGGGGTGGCGGGTGGCAGTCTGCTCCACATTCACCTCCTCCAGAAAGCCTTTAACTGCACCCAGCTCTGGTCCGCCCCGTCGAGTCTCTCAACCCCCTTCTGGCATCGCCTATTCCTAGGAGCCTGCCCGGGAACTGAGCCCATGTCTTGGGTCTGCCCCTCAAGTGACAGACAGAGATGCGTGTGTCTCCTTCGGCCAGGCAGGCTCTCCCTGGGGTTCCGTGCAGCCTCTGCACTCAGAGGGGCCAGCGACTGAATGAATACACCCAGGACTGCCTCGCCCAGGAACCTGAGCCTTTGGGCTCCCTAGTTCTGAGTTTGGGCCTGTTAGAAGCAGCTGGGAAAACATTTTCATCCTGGGTGTTGGACATGGCACACTACAGAGGCGGGGGCACCGTGGCGTGCTTGCTTAGAAGCAAGGAGTCACCTACTTCTGCACCCACTGGGGCCCCAGGTCTCCCCCACTCTCTGGGTAGTGTGAACAGCATCTTGCAGCACACTTCCTGGGCCTGTCTCCAGGGGTCCCCGATGGCAGGCGGCCAAGTGCCCCCAGGTGAGACGAAGCTGGACCCTGGACGTACCTGGGCAGTGCACAGTATGAGTAGGTCTGCTTGGCACGAGCAGAGAAGGTGCTGCTGGGAGTGGCCGCCGCTGCCACCCCGGGGGCTGAGGAGAGGGGTTCCTGGGAGGGGCGCTCGAGGGCTGGTTCCTTGCGCCCTGGGCTCTTCTCCTTGGGGGGCTCCCCTTTGCGGGAGTTGGCCTTCAGCTCTGCCACGAGCACGTCAAAGTCCTTAGCCCGGCCCTGGACCTCCCGGCGCCGGTGCACCGAGTGGATCTAGAACACAGCAGGGTGGGGGGTGGGGGGGGGATGAGCTGAGCAGGGGTGAGGGGCAGCGGTGTGCTCTGGCCTGGGCAAGCGGAGAGAGAGGGGGTGTGAGTGTGTTTGCGGGTGTGTCTGTGTGTCTTCGTTTCGTTCCCCCGCAAGGCCAGAACCCACCTTTGGGACGTGGGGAACTGGAAGCCATTCTGCTGCCCTTACTCCGGGCCCACTGTGGGCGGCCTCCCCTCCCTGCACCTGGCCTGGGCTTCACCCACCCCTGCCCCCGGAGCTGGATGGTGGAGAACGTCTCCATTCCTCTCCCAGCCCAGGGCCCACGTCCACGCTGTGCAGTGGGAGGGGGTTACCTTGCAGGTCAGCAGGCGGGTGCAGATCTTTTTGGTCTCTGGATTTATCACCCCACACTGCCTATTGAGGTCGCACTCCTTCCCTGTTGGGAAAGTGGTCCCTTTGAGCCCCCAGGCCATTTCCAGGTGAGCAGGGCCCTGAGGTGAAGGGCACACCTTGCCCCCCACCACCCGCCAGTCTGGGGCTGCAGGCCCCCTTCCGGAGAAACGAAACATCTCTGGGCATCAGCGCCTCTTTGCCGGGCACGAGCACCATCTCCATCCCCAGCCCAGGCACTCCTTCTGGGGGCTCCAAGCCCAAAACAGAGAAACACACATCAAAACACAAAAGCAGTCCCAGGCATGCGGGATGCAGGGAAACCAGCTGGGAAAGGGGACTGGTGCCGGGGCCTCGGTGAGAAAAGATGCCGGTCACCAGCCCAGGTGAGGAAGGCTGATTTCACGTGCTTGGGCACAGGCTCCCTCAGCCTTAATCAGGAGACCTAGGCTGGAGTCTCCAGAGAGCAGGCGGGCCAAATGTGTCCACGTCAAGGGGTGACCTGGGGCTCCTGTACCCTGGCAACTGGTGACAGCCAGGCCCCCTCCTTCCTGCCGCCTTCTGCACCAGGTTCAGGGACAGAGCAAGAGTCCCCACTCTACCTTCCTGACCCCCAAGACCACAACTACTCACGAGCCATCTTCCGGTGGGTTTTGGGGGCCAGCCTGGCCCCACCAGGCTCCTTTTCAGGGGGGCTGCCTTCAGCCCGGTGACTGGGGCCCTCGCTGGGGGTTATCTTGATGCTCTCCCTGCCAGGAAGTTCTTTAGAAGGGGGCGCCATGGGGGGTTTTCCAGGGGAGTCCTTGGCGAGGCTGCCTGGCTGGCTGAGGAAAGCAGAGGGCGGGGCCGCCCTGATTCCGTGTCCATCGGGCTTCGGGAGACCGGACATCTTCTCCAGATTCACCACAGGCACGAAAAGGCTACACATGGAGAGAGGGCGTGGACTGGGGGCAGGGAGGCAGGGCCTGGGGCCTGGGCTGTAGCCCAGGGCCATCTCCTTCCCAGCCCTGGAGCTTGGGTGGGCTCCAGCAGGGGTGCAGATCGTGGGAAACGGGGACCCCGTACTCCCTGGGGCGCACGGAAGGGGGCTGCAGAGGGAGCTGGCCGCCTCCTGCTGTGAGCAGCGCCTGTCACCCCTTGGCTGCCTCCGCCTGTCAACCCCTCCCTGGGCTGGGGTCAGGGCCGCTCTTCGGGAGTCTCCAGCCTCTCCTTACCAGAGGTTGTCCTTCTGGGTCTTCTCAGGAGGTTGGTGGCCACGGCTCCGGGACCCCTGGCCCTTCTCCCTGGAGGAGGTTTTGGTGGAACCTGGGGCCCTACAAGCTGGGCCCTGCCCATTCACTACATGGCATTTCTGAGAGCTGGCAGGGGCTGGAGGTGGGGGCGGGGCCCGGGCGTAAAGCTTGCTGAGGGGCCCATGTCTTCTTTCTGTCACCAGGAGGTGGAGAGAGTAATCCAGGTGAGTGATCAACTGCCTCCTTCCCAGCCTGCTAACCCTGCGCACAGACTCGCCACAGAGAATCTGGCGGAGATTTTAAATGTGCCTCCTTCCCCTCGGAATCTGAGCTTTCAAGACTCAAAATTCTAGGACCCAGCTTCCTGCACCTCTTAGCTCCTCAACTCCACCAGAACTGCTGGAAGTTTGCTCACAGTCACCCCAACCTGCCACAATCCTCTGAAACCCCCTCCCCCCACCAAGCCCCCAGGACTTTCCTCTCCCCAAGGCTTTCCTCCATTACACACTTGACCTCCCAGCTGGCCAAGTTCCGAGTTCCACCAACCCCTGCCCCCTCCGTCTCCTCCCTAGGGCTCCCCTCACCGCAGTGCTTCTGGAAAGCTTGAGGCTTCACCACTTGGCTGCAGTGGTTACACACAACCAAGTAGAAGTCGTCATGGGCAGGGCAGTGCCCGAAGATGGACATGTCTGCAATGAAGAAGCCCTGATCACTGGGGTGGGCACCCCAGGGCTCCCCTGGGAGATCAGCCAGCACTCCCACCCCACCCCTGAGGGGACACTTCCCCTCCTTGCCAACATGACAGGCTTCATGCTGGAGGCTCCCAGCTTCCAGAGTTCAACCTAACCAGTTCCCGGGAACGCGGGCTTTCAGGTGAGTGGGCACCAACTCCCTGTGATTAGGATATTCTACAAAAGGTCACAGCAGCCGGGCTAATGGGTGGACTCAGACCTATCCAAGTGAGGATCCCAGACCTGTCCCTTCAAGCGGCCACCTCCTGGGATGCGGTGGAAGAGTGGGAGGGGTCCTGACTGCCCCGGGCCCCAGCCCTAGTGTGTACTGATGCCCACCTTCTTTAATGAGGGTCATGGCATCCAACTTCTTTGTGCTTTTGTTAGTCTCCTCCTGCTCAGCCCCTGGAGGAGAGACACAGCTCAGGAGGAGCACCCCCGGCCCAGAAGTCCCATCCCCTACCCACCAGTGCCTGCAGCCCGTAGCCAGGCAGTAGGACGCCCATGCTCCCCAACGAGCTCCTGATGCTCAGGACCACTCGGAGAGTGTTCAGTGGGTCCCTCTCCAGTGCCCTTTCTTCCTCCATCTGCTGCCTCTGGAAGGAGCGAGTCCCATTAGGAGGGATCGGCCACCTTTCTTATAGACCCCTGATGCCAAGGTGAGGTTCAGGGTTCTGCTGCCGGCTAATTGAGTGATAGTGGGTAAACAGCTTTTCTGGCCTGCTTCCCTAGTTAAATGGGAGACAGTCCTTAACGTATTTTACTATGGATCCCCGAGTCCCTTCTTGAGATTTCTCAGATGGGTCCTTTCTGCTACTCCGTGGCATCCCAGATGAAAACTCTCCCGGGTCCCCATCCCCATGAACCCAATTTTGTGTTCCACCTGGGTTACCGCAGCATTGTCAAAGTTACACTCAGCTTCTCAGGTCCTACATTGGTATGACAGCCACAGAGCAGAGAAACTGAGGGTTTGGGGCCCTCTGGCATCTTCAAAGTCCCTGTGGTCAGTGATACAAGTCCCTTTCCTCTTCAGGGAGGTTTTGGGCAAGGGTTGCCCTCGTTCCTCTCAGTTTCTGGGTGGATGGCCAAAACATCACAGCTGTGCAAAACAGCTCTTTCCCCACCTCCCTACTCACTCCTCTCCCCTCCCTCCTCTATGCCCCCTCCCTGTCCCTTGAAAAAAAAATCAATTCTGAGTCACCAAACCCGTCTGATTCCACTTCCGGTTCTCAATGTACCCAGACCCTGACAATGGCCCCATCCTTGCCCACCCAGCATCGGGTGACCTGGGCTCCCACTTAGGTCTGCTTCAGCTGCCCACTGACAGATTTGCCCCTTTCTGGGTTGAGAAGACTGTTGACAGTCTTATATAATCTCCAGACACGAGGAGTGGTGGGTTAGGCATGCAAGAGACAAGGGGCAGCTCCCATCTCAAGTCGGTTAAAATGCAGTGATGGACAGAACCGAGCTGGGAGTCGGATGTCTCAGAGGAGAACAAGTGTCATCAAGAGACCGCATGGAGCCGTCCTCCTCCTCCACCTCTTCTTACTTGCAAACTTCTTCAGGGGCGTGATGCTTGCTGTCACCCCAAAGGCCACGACGAGGCCAGGTGCCCCCTGGGGCCCAGGAGACAAAGATCAGGAGAAGGGGGCTGTCAGCCTGATCACCAAAGGCACTCAGGGGCCTGGAGAAGATGGGGTTCAGGGGAGAGAGCCAAGAGGCAGGGCAAGAGGCCCGGGAAAGGACGGTGGGTTGGAGGTATGGATGATGGACAGAAGGAGGCAGGAAGGGAGGATGGATAGATGGACAGACCGACGAACTAACGCGGAGGAGGAGGCTGAGGTCCAGTAGCACCGCAGCCAGCAAGCAAAAGCCGAAAAGGAGCAGAAGGTGTAGGGCAGAAGGCGAAGGAACAAGGGGGGCTGGGAGGAGGGCACAGAAGTGGGGTGCGTGGGAAACACGTGGAGAGGACTGTGGCGGATGGGGAAAGCCCAAGGCAGGTTTAGGAGGAGCGGAAGCTGGAAGACAGCAAGCAAGGAGGAAGATAAAAGCAAGTACATGTGGGGACAGGTATTGGGCACCAGCAGAGGCAGAGGTGGGTAGGGTGGGCTGCGGCGGGTGAGCCGGCGCTAGGACCCGGAGGCGCGAAGGAGGGGAGCGGGCGGGCACTAGGACCCGGCGGGTCCTTTGTTTGGGGGGCCGGGGAGCCGGACGGCGGCTCCCGTCGGCAGCTCCCCTCTGCTGGAGGGGACCCGGAGGGGGGGAGGGGAGACAGTGATGGGGTCCCCGGACTCTAGGGGAGCTTCACTCACCATCGGCCGCGGGCAGGTCGGCCCGTTCCACCCACGAGCTCCAGCTCTGTCCCGCGAAGTCATCGAGACTCGGCAGCCGCCGCTCCAGAGCGGCCATTGCTGCCGCCGCGCGTTCACGCACCGCCATCACCGCCGCGGACGCGCGCCCGCCCCGGCGCCGCCGCCGCGCGGCCCCCTCCCCCAGCCCCGCCGCGGGCACGCCTCGCCTCTCCCTCCCACCTTTCCAGCTCACTCTTTGCACAAGCGCAGCACAGGTCGCCTTTCCCTCACCCTCCCTCCCTCATAGCCTTCTGGGAAATGTAGTCTTGGAGGAAGTGCTGTTGCCTACCGATCTTACAGGGAGAGTCCCTCCGAAATGCACAATTGCGGGCGGGAAAAGAGACCAAAGCCCCAGAACTTCCTCTCCTAACCCTTGTGTACACATTCTTTCTGCTCCCATCCCACTCTCTCAAGTTCGTCGCAATAACGCCCCAACCCCTCTGAGCCGTGCCTCCGCCAACCGGCTGGCGCCCCTTGCCGGGCTGGCGGCTACGGAGCGACTTCGCTCCCCGGTGGATGGAATAGAGTAGGTGCAAGGAGGTGGGCGCGGTGAATCAGAAGGGCAAGGGGAGGGAGTCTGTAGGATGTATTGAAGGACACAGGGGTTGGAGTGGGGGAGGGTCCTCGGCTCCCGTATTGTGCCTCCTCTGCGAGAACCCCACGCTGCCCTGATGAAGAGCAGAGGGTTGGAGTGGTGTTGTCCGTGTTTGGGAAGATCTAGCTGAGCTGACCGAGATCACCTGTCAGGATGACACAAGGCTATCTGCGAGCCAGGGCCAGCCCCGGAACTGGGTTGTGCAGCATCTCTGCTGACCGTCTCTCTCCTCCTGAGCACTGCGATCGATCCCCTGTACTCCTCTCCCCAAACGCAGGCTGGACCCTGACTCCATCCATCACTTTGGCTTCTTTTCCTAATGAATATTTTCTCTGCTGGAAAGGGTGCCACCAGAGCGTCGGCACGGGGAGATTTCTCATCAGATCTGTCATTTCCCTTGCTAAGGCCTGGAAAATTCCTTAATCATCCAGCTCTTTCTTCTTCTCAGCTGATAACGTTTCTTCCCACCCTCACACGATCAAGAGACAAAAGCCTGCTCCTCCCCATCATATTAGAGAGATACTAATTCTCTTTTCTCGCCTCAGCCCCTGCCCCTCACCTTTCACCTCATTCATTCCTTCAGCTGAGGAGGAACCCAATCAGAGGCAAATGGATCCAAGTCTGTGCTTGCAAGACCTCGGCTTTCTCCTCACTTTCCCCTCAAGGATGGCCCCTGAGGGCAGGGATTCTTGACCTGAGAACCAGAGGTGATCCCTAGGGGATCCGCGGACCTGATGACATTGAATGTCATGTTGCGCCCAGGTGTATTTTTCTAGAGAATGTAAACGTCCCACGTGACGATCAGAAGGCGGGAGAGAGGTGCAAGTTTGTTCAGCAAGAACCTTTACAGTTACGAGGGCAAGCATATGGCCCCCTCAAGTCAGACAGGAAGCCTGTCTGGGTCACAGATGGTAGGAGAACAAATGTAAACAGCTTTGTGGAAGCCACTCTCTCTCTCTCTCTCTCTCTCTCTCTCTCTCTCGCCTTTTGAGTTTGCTCTAAATTTGCTAATGAGTCGCCAGTTACTTTAGAGGAATTGATGTCATCAAAAGCGCTGCCACCAGACTGGGGCTGGCCGGGAACAACTCCTCAGTCTTCAGACCTTATTGCTTGGGGTGCAGAGGAGAGAGGAGTCGCATGATCTTTTGGTGGAAATGCAGATGTTCTTCCAAGAACTTACCCGAGGGGAGGGAGAGGGAAACAATGCCCAGAAGGGCTCCAGTCTTGGCTCCTTCGTGGCAAATGCTCGAAGCACTGTTTATTCCAACGTGTAATAACAAGCACCAGAAACCACATGCAGCATTTCCCCCCCACCCCTGATCTGCAGTCCCCGAGGGAGGAGACCTGTGACCGTGATGGTGGCGGGAACTCTTGTTCAGGAAAGGTCCTAAGTAGGCAACTGGGGGTGGCGGGGGGGGGGGGAGGTCAGAATTTACTAGGGCAAAGGGCCCTGCCTGTTGGCCTCCTGCAGCAGCTGGAGAAATCAGACACATTCTTCTACCTCTGGCCCTCTAGGCAAAGTGGTGCTGCCAGCCCTGCTTGGAGGGGACATGATCCTATGAGGACAGCCATGTCCTTGGGCACTTGGCCTTGCCCCGCCCTCTGGAGGTAATGAGGTGAAGCAGCCCTTCCTCTTAGGGAGAGAGAAGCCATCCCTTAAATCGAGGCTCTTCTGGCTGAGAGCAAGCTAGCCTCTGGAGGAGAAAGAGCCTTCTCTGCTGCAGGGAAAGCTCGGGGCCAGGTGGCCTGGCAGGAGTGCAGAGGCCCCACTCCCCTTCCCCAGTGAAGGGCCGATTGCTCACTTCGGCCCCTAAATGAGAACACTTTATCCATCACATTGCAAATAAAGTATAAATACATACACAGAATCCAAACAAAGTTCCAGTAGAAGCTGCTCACAGACCCCTACAGGGGCCAGCTTGAAGAAAAATGAAGTCACCCCTTTGTTCTCTGTATCTGCGGAGGCAAAACTGTCCCCCGTTGTCCGTGAGTAACCATAGGGACAGCTCAGGACAGAGAGAATCTCAGACTTAGAGACACTCTCATCCCCAACTCCTCTCTTCCCTCCTCAAATCCCTTCCCCCAAATTAAAAAAAAAAAAAAAAAGAGGAAAAAAACACCTAATTCTCACACTGAAGGACTCTAGAGCAATTGAGGATGTAAACCTCTCACCCCTCTGGCAGGTGGGGGGGACTCAGACCTGAAGAAGAAATGGCCCAAAGGCAAAGGTCCTGACTCCTGGGTGCCCCCCTAAAGCGCACGTTCCTGTGAGTGACATTTAGGGAGGTGAGCAGGTGGGAGGCATTGACTCAGGCCTGAGGAGAGGTTGGCACAGGGCACTTAATTGGCATCTGGCTGGGAAATGGCTGGATTCCACCTTCCCCATCCTCCCCTGGGCAGCTCTGTGGCCAGGGTGGGCTGGGTCGGGGCTGGGTAGTCGGCGCTGAGTCCTAGACCCTGGGGTCCAGAGAGGGACTGAAGAAGGGGCCAGAAAGAGGAGACACAACAAAGACATACGGAACTGGGTCCCGACGTGAAGAAGCACCAGTAGCGCCGGCCTTCCCCGAACAGGGCTGGGGAGAGAGCCTGGGAGAGATCAGGCAGCAGGGGGTGATGGCCGGCAAAGGGAGAGGCCATCCTCTTGTGAAGGTGAGAAGGGGAAGTGTGAAAGGGAGGCCAGAGAAGGAGCCGCGGGGCCGCAGAGAATGAGAAAGAAACGGGCCCATCTATCCATGTCCTGGGGTTCTGGGGCAACTTGGCCTCATGATGGTCCTTTGGGCCCTTCCAAAGGCCCTTTCTGGCTCCCCAGGAATGAAAGGCCTGGCTAGACTTGAAGAAAGATTCTGAATGCCTCAGACCCAAGGGGTTGGGGGGAGGGTGGACGGAGATGGGCAGAGAGGTTGGGGGAGGTCTGAGATGGAGATGCTCCTAGACCCCTGCGAGACCAGGCCTAGGAAGGAGGCCAGGGAGGAAGGTAAGGAGTTTAGGGCCGGTATGAGTTTTGAGTGTTGGTGGAAAGTGTCCCAGCCTGGAGAGGCGGGAGGACTGAGGGAACAGAAGAAACTGACTCCCCAGCAAGCTTCCTGACTTTGGTTTCTTGAATTTCAATGCAGTTGCAATGCATCTGCTCCCCACCGAGTTTAAGGCCTCCTTGGGACCCTCTGAAGGCTGTTTCCTGGGCTAGCGAGCCTCCCCGGGTCACGCATGGTGGGTCCGTGGGCAAGCAGAGGCCAGAGGAGAGCGTGGGAAGCACACCAAGCCAGGACTCTGTGGAGATCAGTGCCAGCACGGGGCCTAGATGGTGCCCACGGAAGAGGGCTCACTAACCCACTGGTGGGCCCTCCACCCAAGGGACCAGTGAGAAGGCTGCCAGCCAGTTTCCCCTCCCCCCACTTTTATTGACAGGCTGATAGAAGTGGCTGCTAGGAGCCAGTCTCAGGGCTCTGGTCTCCTGCCTCCAGCCCAGCCCGAGGAGGCGCCCTGCAGCCCCAAGTAAGATGCCTGGGTCCAGGCAGTAGGCAAGAAGCCCTGAGTTCCTGCCATCCCATCCGGGGCTCCAGCAAGAGGAGGGACAGGAAGCCACTGGGAGGGCTGCCCAGGTTTCCAACAGCTGCTGCCTGCCCATCCATCCGTCGACGAAAACTTCTTAAAGCTCCAAGCCCAGAATGGTGGGGGAGGGGAGGTGGAGGAGGAAGAAGGGGGCGGTCCTGGAAGCCGGAGGTGGTTGAAGAGGTGCCGTCCCGTTCCGGAGCAGCTGGGCAGGGGCTGCTTATTGCTTCTCCACGGCTCCCTGCTCAGCCGCGCTCTCCTGGCCAGGTGCCTGGCCCTGCTCCTGGGCCTGCCCGTGCCATGGGGTCTCCTTGAACACAAACCAACAGTTCCCGGCCCACAGGAAGAAGTTGATAAAGCCGAAGAGCTGCAAGGACATGGGGGAGTTTGTGAGAAGAGCGAGAGGCATCGTGGGAACAGGGAGGGGAGTACCTGGAGTTGGGGCAGACAGGGAGAGGGCAGAGGGTTGCGGAAACTGAAAAACAGGACCCTGGATATTGAGACAGAGTTCAAAGTCATCACCCACTAGGGGGTCCTCTGATGAAAGTGTCCAACTCTGTGTACAGATAACCCCGAGCTGAGGTGTGGGCG
Source organism: Micronycteris hirsuta (assembly GCA_004026765.1). Lineage (NCBI taxonomy): Eukaryota > Metazoa > Chordata > Mammalia > Chiroptera > Phyllostomidae > Micronycteris > Micronycteris hirsuta. Next base: position 15,840 of record PVJI01002756.1, on the reverse strand, counting down.
CTGGGTGACTCTGGCCCCTGAGGTGGAGCACTGTGCAAAGCACAGCAAGGAGCAAGGGCCCTGGTGGCGCTTCCCACAGCCCCCGTGGGACCTCGTTCCCAGGGTCTTCTGCAGGTGGGTGTGGCCAGAGCTGTCCAAGGTGCTCCTTTCCTAGGGCCAGGGACCCCACCAGGGAGGGACCCGGCCAGGGCCCTATTCACATATTTATTCAAAATATTTGAAAGCCTATCAGCAGGAAGTATTTAGGGGGAAGGGTACCGATGCCTGCAATTAACTTTGAAATGCATTAAAGATAAGATGGATTGACAGATGGAGAGAGGCGGATAGACATGATACAGTCTAGGTGATGCGTACGTGGGTGTTCATTGTAAAATTCTGCTGCGTGTGTGAACATTTTTACAATAACATGTTGGGGGTAGGGGGTGAAACCTATCAGCAGGGTTCCAGCAAAATCTAGAAGGCCCCCTGGTGTGCCAGGCACTGAACCCTTCAGTGCTGGGCCTTGGGGAGGTTCGGGCCATTTTCAGGGTAGGGTTGGTGGCTGGCATGACAGGGGACATTTGAAGAGCTCGAGGCCTCAGTTGTTTCCCAACTGATATGAAAATATGTCAACGTCGTGACAGTGGGGATGGCCACAGACGCACACACCCGCTGGCCCACTGCCACCCAAAGCCCTTCTCCAGCTGGGAGACCCTAGTGACACTGAGCCCCTTCCCACTCCGTCTGGACCTGCGCGCAGCTTTGCGTGCGGCCACGGCCCTGGGCTCCGCCTTCCCACGCGCGGCGAGAAAGCAGGAGGAGTGGGGGTGGGGAGAAGAGCAGGGAAATGGGAAGGCAGGGTGCACCAGGAGAAAGGGACAGGAGGCTGAGTGGCTCTCGGGGTCCCCCACCTCAAAATGACTTCTCGGAGACAGCAGCCAGCGTTAGGCATGGGGGGCGCTGCTCTGGGTGAAGGGGATACCAGCTGTGGGGTCACCCCCTCGGTTCTTTTCAGACCCCGCTGCTGGGGCAGAACCGGGCAGCTGGGAGAGTCCCGCCTCCCTGGCCCAGACCCGGCGGTGGCCGCAGGTCTCACCACGGAGAGGTTGACCAGCCCCATGGAGGGCGTGGCGCCGGCGCTGCACACCGCTTCCTCGCCGTGGCACACGGGCATGGCGGCCGTCAGGCTGGACGGCCGCGTGGCGCCCTTGACGTCGGTCAGGCCCTTGCCCCAGGCGGCTGCAGCTACCAGCCAGAAGAAGGTGAAGGAGACGGTCACGCAGAAGTCCTGGGAGGAGCAGAGGGGAGGAAACGCAATCGCACCCCAGGATCCCCCACTTCTTTTCCTCTTGCTGTAATACTCTGGCATCCTGGGGTCCCCGGACAGCAGCCTCTCCGCCTCCCACCTGGAGCCTCGGGGGCCCGGACCATCCCAGCGAACCTGCTCCCCGCGGTGGAAGAAATCCCGCCACCAGGACAGCCGTCGCCCTCAGAACCGAGGTCAGCCCTAGGGCATCTTGGTCAGTGTCGCCCCAAAGCCCAAATGGCCTAGACTCCCTGCTCTCCCTTCCCTGCCTTTCCTTAAAATTTTTAAAAAGTTTCCCTTTTTCAAACTTGTTTTTCAGTTACAGCTGACTACAGTAGTTTTGGGTGCCCAGCGTAGTGTCTGGACGTCCTAGCCTTTCCTTTGACCAGCCACTACTCAGCTACAGCCGGTGGCAAACAGGGTCCCCGCCAGCACCCCTCCACCTCGTGTGCTTGGGATGGGGAGAAAGCGAAGGGGGAATAATGTGAATAACAGGTACTATTTTATTTCCATCTTACAGTTGAGGAAATGGAGGTTTAGAGAGTAAATAGCTTTTCCAAGAGCACACAGCTAGTAAGGGACAGTGCCAGGATTTGAACCCACGCAGGCTGACCCCGGAGCCTGCTTCTCGATGCCCTTGCCCTCCCGTGAGGAGGCCAGGGTGGGAGGCTGGCAGAGCAGAGGCCTGAGGCGTGGGCCTTCCATTGGCCCCAGGAGCTGTGGGGGCCACGGTTCCTGAAGGGGCCAAAAGCAAAGAGCCAGCCGGCGGCAGGGACCCCAAAAGCCACCGTGTTGGCTGCCTGCCCCAGCTCTGGCTGGCACCCACTCACCACCAGCGGAAAGCGCTTGTTCTCCGTGTAGAGGTTGTGGAAGCGCAGGTAGAACACCAGCGCAGCCATGGTGTAGAAGAAGGAGAAGATGCCCAGGGTCACGAAGAACTCGGCGGGGGCGGAGAAGTCCCCCATGAGGTGCATGGTCTTGGAGGTGGAGTCATCGTCACAGAGGGGCATCTCGTACTGGACCCGGTTCAACCTGCAGGCGGGGGGCAGGGGGCTGCTGAGCCGGGGTGGGGGGTACCTGTGCTCTCTCACCCCAGGCTCTTACAGGGCCAGAGGAGACAAAACTTGCAGACCTTACGGCCAGGACAGGGGCTTCCCTGGGAGTCCCCTGGAACCCTGCCTCCCATTCAGCCCGCCCCCCCCCCCCGCCCCCACTCATCTGCGCTGCCCAGGCATGGTGACCAAGGCTTTCCAAGGGTCTCCAGGGCCATTTAGGTCACAGCAGATATAGTCCATCGATTCCTGGTAGCCGAGCCACCAGAAGCCGAACGACAAACATAGGCCACGGGACCCCGCGCCTTCCAGAGGCCCCCAGGGGGACTACTTTGGACAAAACGGAGAGGAAAGCAAACATCCCAATGTATACAAAAGAGAAGCTCACTTGGCTGCTGCTGCTACCAGAAATTTCTGAAAAGGTGATCCCTGTCCCCACTGTCCTTGGGGTCCCTTCTCCCTCAGCTCCCAAATACCCAGGAAAGACTGTTCGCTTCTACTCCTGGGCACAGTGTGCCTCCTTGTATTCCCGTGCCTGGTAAGCACTCACCTCTGCTCCTTGGGATCCAAGTACTAACAGGCATCCTCACCTTGAAGGCAAGGAGGAGGCTGCTGAGGGTCAGAGAGACCTGCCCAGACTCCCATGATCCTCCGTTCCAAACTGCTTGGGTCCCTTCTGTGAAGCCGTTGTTACCTGCTATTAACTGGATCATTATTATTACAATGGCCTGTCTGATTTCCCTTATATTTTTCTCTGGTCAGTGTGTCTGAAATTCCTACAGCGCAGGAAGGACCCAGGTTTGGAGGGAGGAGGGAGAGACCTCGCAGGCCCAGCCGGTCCAGGGGGAGCGGGGGGCGGGGCCAGGCGGCTCACCTGAAGGGGTAGCCGAACAGGACGATGATGGAGCTCACGTCCTTGGCGTCGTTGTTGCAGCGGACCATCGCTCCTGTCTCCCCGCTGTAGGAGCCGCAGCAGCCAAAGGCGAAAATGGCAAAGAGCTGAGGGGGAGGGAAGCCCTTTGAGCGTCAGAGGGCCTCGCTGGGCCGAGGTGCACCCCTTCACAGCCACCCTGTGCCTCTCAGTGGTACAGACGTGCACAGGGGTGGGGGTGGTGTCAGGATCGCTTTCATCAAGTCCCTCCTGGGCAGAGACCCAGAGCTCCCATCGGTCTTCCAGCCTCGGGGACATGGGGTCACTGCACAGGGTGCTGGGCCAAATGGCCGAGTGAATACGGCTGACTTTGAGTGGCGTCTGGATGTGGCGCTGGGGGCCACAGGGAGGCTCCTTAAGATGATGATTAGTGCAAAGCGACTTAGGTTTTTGGAAACTTGTAGCTCAAAGCTGCCCTTGAATTTCCTCCCCGAGGGAGAGGCACCCGGAAATAGATTTCCCTGCACCAACCCGGATCAGGCACACTTGGAGTTCTCCCCATGTCTCTTTCAAGGCCACCATTGGATCCTGCCATTACCTTGTAGCTGATTTCCAGTGGCTTCCTGCCTCAGTGGAAGAGGACAGAGCTGAAGGGGACAGAGCTGAAGGGAACAACTTCTGCCCAGCCTTCAGAGGGGCCAGGAGAGCAGGGGCCACGCTGCCCTCCTGCAGTCCTGCCACCCGACCGCTCTTCCCCCAGCAGAGCTGGCTGGGCCAGCACCCGGGGCCCTGGCTCAAGCCCAGGGAACAGCACCCTCCACGGGCCTTGCCAGCCTCCACTCCTTCCCCAGGGGCCGCTCCCTTTGTGATCGGTGGGCGCTGCCATTTCTCAGAGTGAAGGGAGGCGTTTCAGGTCGCGTGAGTTTTTTTCCTTTCGTTCTACTAAACCTCCTGTCTCAAGGGAAATGAAATGCCCTCAGCCTATGGTTTTCGAGTTTGCTTCTGGGGAAACAAGCTGGGATTAGAAAAGGAGGTGAGAAATTGGAATCTCTTATCCTCCCACATCATGGGCTCGGGCCCTGCTTCCTGGGCTTGCTCGTGATGCAATCATTCTCCTTAGGCAGGGAGCTGGTTCTGTTCATTGTCCGTTTTCTGTGTGTCTCTGTGACTCAGTGTCTTGGACGGTGAGCACCTAGAAGACAGCTAATCCCACCCCCATCCTGCAGCCAGAGGTGGAAATAGAGATGTGCGCACATTATTTGGCGCATGCTTGCTAGTGTCCTGGCGTGAGAAGAGACCTGGATTAGGAGTCTAGAAAGCCGGCCCTGTCACACAATTAGCTGGGTGACTTGCTCTGCTCTCCAAGTCTCCGTGTCCTCACCTGTAAAATGAGGGGTTTGGAGGAGGTCACGTGGAGGCCTTTCCAAGGCTGCAGCCCCTCACTTGCTGAGGGGGACGCCGTCAGGGTGCTCTTGGCTGTGCTTGCCAGCAGCTGCGCCCGGCCGTGGCTGGTGCCCGGTGCCACGGCCCCGCCCTGCACCGCCTGGCCTGGCACATCCTCGTGATGGAGCCACTGACCCCCTTTAAAGGTCATAATGGGCACCTCTCTCTTTCTAGGAGGTTTAATCCAGACAAATGAGAATCGTCTCCATTTAAGAAAACACGCAGGGCAGGAGGTGACCTCTCTCCCACACCTGAGTCACCTCCTCATCCCCCTGACATTTCGGAGGCTGCTGTGGAGCCTCGTCGTCCCGACAGAGCTGTGGGGACATCACCCAGCCTGTCTGTGCCATAGGCTGCACACTCCAAGTCGCCTCACCGGCGTCACAGTGCACTTTGTCTCAGAGGCCATCTCTAGTCTTTTGTCTGCTCTGTGGCTCTGATACCTCTTGGCTTCTGACAGCCACCCGGACACAATGAGGGCATCACATTCTAGGAAGGGCCGCATGGGTGGATGTATTTTTGCCCATAGGCGGTTAGCCAGTGACAAGCCCCGTGTAGGTTCTCTGAGAATGTGGGGATTCCTAACCTAGGGCAATGGAATGGGCCGTTCTGCAAGCTCCTCTTCATCCGCATTCCCCAGACAGACACTCCTGGCATCTTCAGAAAGATGACATTTATTGAGCATCTACTATGTGTCAGGAATTGCTCTAGCTGCTAATACTCAGTAGTGAACAAAAGAGAGAAAAAAAATCACTGTCTTTACAGAGCTCATAGTCTGCAACAGTGGCCACTAGCCCTAAGGAAATATACGTGAAAATTAATTACAATTTAAAATTCAGTTGCTCAGGCACACCAGCCACATTTCAAATGCTCACTAGTCACAGGGGACGAGCAGGTGCCATGCTGGATGACGCATTATAGGAATCTTCCATTGTCACCAAGAGTTGGGCCATGTCTAGGTGGCCACCTGGAGGTTCTGACCATCTCGAACCCTGCTTTATGATTTTTGATGGGCAAATATACCCATAAAACTTTCATCTGAACTGTCTTCTGTTCTGGTTGTTTGAAAGTCAGGAATCTCTGACCGCCTTATAAAACCCGTTATTAACCAGATTGTAAGATCCAGCCTGACGCGCAGTCGGCGGTGAGGCAGGTGGTTTGCTGTGGGAGTGGAGGGAGGGAGAACTCCTGGGTCCACAGAGAGCAGCTGAGCAGAAAGGGCCTCGGAGATGATCGAGTGCCGCGGTCTCATTTCATGGGGGTGAGAACTGCAGTCCCAAAAGATGAGGTGACTTTCCCAAGGTCACGGTCAATCAATGTGAGAGCCAGGCTTAGAATTTACATATCCTGACCCACGTCCAGTGCTCTCTCTGCTGCATTCATTCATTTATTGACAAAGGGTCACTGAGCATCTACTTTGTGCCAGGTGCCGGACACATAAAGATAAACAGGACGCTGCCTCTTTGCGAGCATGTACAGCTAGAAAGGAGAGGGTCACGTTCAAACAGGCAAACAAAAACCCTGCGTCACAGAGTTACAAAGGCTGAAAAAATGATCTCTCCCACAGGCCAGGAGGATTGCATGGGGCAGGAGGGTGTAGTTCCGACCTGGGATGCAGGAGCAGAGACGCCCCCTCCACCTTTCCGCACCTGCTTTCTTTCTTCCTAACTGGGCCAGGTGACTGAGCCACAGGGAAGAGTGGGAAAGAACTGAAACCACCCCTGTCACCAAGCCCCAGGCTCAGAGCTGAGCCATCTGGCCACAAAGAACAGGAACCAAGGAGAGACGGAATCCCTGGGACAAGTGGGTAGATCTCTGGAGTTCTAGTGCCAACCAGCCTTCCTCCTCTTGAACCTGCGTTGCTGGGGACAGTGATGGCCACACACTGCCCGCCACCTCCTCCTCCTCCTGCCTCTGCATCTCTTTTGGAGTGATGCCGGGATCATCTCGCCAGTTTAAGGATGAAGCTCCACGTTGGTGCTGACTTGCTGGTTGGGGAGAGTCCCGTGTCTGTTCCGGGAACAGGAGCGTCCCTGTCAACGTTGGTGTTCTAACAAGGAAGACGAGTTCCCCCCAGTCTTCCTTCCACCCTCATCTCATCGGTTTCAGGGACTCTGAGGGGTTGCTTTCACTTTCCCCACACTTATTATTTTGTAAGATTTTTAAAATTTATTTTTAGAGAGGGGGAGAAAGGGAAGGAGAGAAACATTGATGTGCAAGAGAAACATGGACCAGTTGCCTCTCGCACGCCGCCAACCAGGGACCTGGCCCCAAACCTAGGCACGTGCCCTGACCTGGAATTGAACCAGCAACCTTTTGGTTTGTGGGATGACACCCAACCCACGGAGCCACACTGGTCGGGGGTCCTCACACTTATTGAAATAGCTGATTTTCATTAGAGACCCCAGAGCCCAGTAAGTGACTTTGGCACCTCAAAGGTGAATTACGGACCTGGGGCACACCCAGTTAATGATAATATGACTTCTTATGGGAACAGTGACTCAGTAATCCAGGAGATTCTTCTGTACCTTGCCCTTAAAGTGAGGATTTGGCAGTGACATTTGAATAATCTCACCGAAGGACAAGTCTAGCTCACAGTCTGCATAAGGGGCAAAGCTAGGGGACAGGGAGTGTTCAGGGAAGGAGGGAAAGGAACCAATACTTATGGAATAAGCCCTAGAGGGACAGGCTCGCCATGGTCTTCCCGAATGCTTGGATGCTTTACAGATATTACCTCCTGCAGTCCTCTCGGTGAGCCCACAAGAGATTGTACCCTCATTTACAGGTGGGAAACTGAGGCCTGTAAAGTTTCATCACTTACTGTAGGCTCCACAGGTAGAAAGCAGAGGAGGCTGGATTTACATCAAGGCCCATCTGACCGCAAAGTCTGCCTCTTTTTCCCCGGCTGAGTGGCTCAGTTGGTTGGAGCATCACCCTGTGCACCAAAATGCTGTGGATTCAATTCCCCTCTCTCACCTTCTCTCTCTTTCCCTCTCTCTCTCTCTCTCTCATCAATAGACATGTCCTTGGGTGAGAATTAAAAAAAAAAGTGTACCTTTAAAAAAATTTTTTCTTAAAAAAACAAAAAAAACCCTCATTCTCCAACAACTGGTCTATGTCCATATTATTTCACTAGCTTAGTATCAACTGAGCCAGACCAGAATTGGAATTGAGGAGAGATTAGTTCATTTTTTAATTTTAAAGATGTGCCAAGCCAAACTCCTGACGGATAGAACAACATTCCTTCCTTCTCACCAGGAGGGCAGTGAGGCCTTTGCTTTTGGTAATAATGACAACGAAAGTTTTCAATTATCAAGATTTGTGGGTTTGTTTTTTTATTTTTCCTTTCCTAGTCAGGGGCAATTGATCCCTCCAAGCAGGAAAGGAGTGAAATCTCAAATGACGTGTCCATGGTCACATCTGGTGCTGGGTCCTGGGTCCGTGGACGCTAGCTCCTCTGCAGAAACCCAGGACGAGGGAGACGCATGCTCTGAGGGAGGCCATGAGAGCGGATCAAGTCTCCTCACGATGCTGTCGTCTGAATGAACACTGAGTTCAAAGTCCAGCCCTGGGCCTTGGCCTTGGCGTTATGAGAGAAGGCCTCTTCTGTCCCTCAGTGCTTGGGGATCGTAAAAGGGTCACCAAGATGGGCCAGTGCTTCGGGACCAGGGCTGGACCTGGGAGGAGACTGGATCGTCCTCCTAGACAGTGCTTCATGCAGCCTTTATAGAAACAGCGCCGGGACTGGGGGAGGGGTTGGGAAAAGGATAGAAGGGTTGAAGAAGGAAGCTTTGCAGGATCCCCCCTTGGAAGATGATTCCATGGTCTAATGACCTCATTGTTACCTTTGTCCCTTGACAGTCTTTCTTAAATGTCCCTTAGATCCATTTGTCTAGTTTAATGCTAAAATTCTACTCTTATATTTCAAGCTCTGCTTCTCTGGATTGCTCATAATGGCTCCCCGGTCCTGGACAGCAGTCACATGGAGCCTTAAGGGCCTCTTGTATGGCCCCCTCTGGGCCTCGGGTGGTGGGGTCAGGACAGGAAAATGGGAGGGGGTGAAAGAGCGCAGTCAGCAGTCTGTCCAACTGCTCCAGAGGCAGCAGGGAGAGTGGAAAGTCCCCATTGGGTCCCAGAGTTTGCACTTGGAAGCTCCCCAGGCTGGCCTGCAGCCCCAGTCAGCGTCTCAGATGCCCAGAGACAACCCCAAATGCACTATCACCCCCGAGTCCCAGATTCGATGATTCTCATCCAAACGATGACTTAGGAATGGGTGACACGGGGCTACTGCCTGTCTCCAGGGAGTTAAAAGCCCTTTAGAACTCAATCCTCCTCAGTATTAACGGTAACTTACTCTCTAGCCGAATTCTGTGCTGAAAGCACATTAATATGTTACTCACACACCATTTGGTGTGTGGATAGTCTAACTAACATCTCTTCTGCGATGGTACACTAAATGCTCCCCAGTCTTTACGATTGGAGAGAGTGACTGCACCTGTCCACATTCCCAGCTTGCACCCAGGAGGCCTTGGGCACTGGGAAGGACAGAGAGCAGGCAGTGTCTCCAAGTCCCGGGGACACAGGGAGACTGTGTTTCCCCTAGACCACCACAGGGGAAACTGAGGCCCTGGGCAGGTGGTTTCTTCACGGTCACAGGCTAAGGCTAATGAAGGGCGCTATTTTAGCATGCCAACTCTTTCAGAGCAGAGGGGGCCCTGGGGTTGTTCTGATCAACATTTTACTGACGTTGGAAACTGAAGTCCAAAGAAGTGACTCGCCCAAGGTCACACGGCTGAAAAAGGCAGGCCCAGGTGTGGAACCCAGGTCCCTGGCTTCCCAGCAAAATAGTTTACATTATTCTACGAGCCACCTTCTGGCCACACTGTGACTTTTAGTCTATCTTATTTTTCCTTTTATTTATTCCTGGAGCCATGAACTCCATCCATTCATTCATTCACCGCTTCACTCAGTTGCAGGGACCAGATTACTCTAGTGACCTCACGGGACAACTGGCAACCAGGACCCCGCCCCGCCCCCTGACACGTGCACCCGCAGGTCCGCCAGGGCCTGGGGGGTCCGCGTGCAGGGCGGTTTCCAGCCTCCTTCCCTTCCCTGCCCTCGGCGGCGCTCCTCATCCTCCGGCCGTCCTCCCCCTCCCGCCGCGGAGGAGCGGTATGTGCAGGATCAGAGTTCTGGAAAGGTTACACCCGGGACCTCTCGCCCCGGTGAAATGTGAGCGCCCTGGGCAAAGGCTCCTTGCACATAGAAGGACCGAATCCCGGACTCGGCATGCCGCGCTTCTCACCCTGCTGCCACCAAGCGCTGCAGAAGCAACCCCAGCCCGCCCCTCCCCCGCCCACCTGTCGCCGCCCCCCGCCCTTCCGCGGGCTGCGGGCCGCAGGACCTCCCTGCCCACCCCCACCCCCCAACTCCGGACACATTGCTTCGGGTCAGCGTCACAGTCCAGGCTCCCGAAATAGCCGGTGGCTGGGGCAGCGACTCACCCACTGGAGAACTTTGATGAAGCCCAGCGGCTCCTCCAGCCGCCGCCAGCGCAGCCCCACGAGCAGGCGATCCACCTGCGACGGCAGGGAGGGCCAGGGGTCAGGGCGGCGGGGTTCCCCGGGAGAGCTCCCCACACCCAGGAGAGGGGCCGGAATGAAAGTCCCGGCACCCCGGCGCCGAGAGAGGGGCGCTGAGAGAGCCCCAGGGGCGCGCGGGGTGTACCTGCTGGCGCGGAGACTTGTCCGCTGGGGCCGGGCGGCTCGGGCTCTCCGTCGAGGACATGCTGTCGCAGCGGGCCCGGGGCGCGGCGCGGGGGTCGGGTCCCTCGCGCGGAGGCTGCGGGGCGGCGGGCGGGCGGGCGGGCGGGGGGCTGCTGACCCGCGGCGGGGGGCGCGAGCGGCCGGCGGCGGCCCGCGGTCCGGGCCGGGTGGGTGGGTCGCGGGGCCGCGGCTGCTTGCACTCGGCGAGATCGCGGCCGCCGCGCTGCCCCTGCGGCTGCAGAAAGCCCCCGAGTCCGATTCAAACTTCTGTCAAACTCGCCAGCGAACTTGGCCTCCGAGTCACGTGGCGCGCTCCGCGGAACCCTCCTCCCGCCCCCCGCGCCCCTTGCTCAGCCCGCAGGGCTCCTTAAAGGGACCTGTGGCCTCCGCGGCCGGCTCGGCCCGAGGGGCGCCAGTTCTTCGCCGGCGGCCTCCAGGGTCAGACCCGAGGGGGACGCACGGCCGCTCCAACCCGCTGCCGGAGTCGGAAACTAATCTGCAGCCCGGGACGCACGGGTTCCCAGCTATCTCCCCCGATTCCCCTGGATTTGGGGCTGTTGTCCTCTCCTTCCGCAGCGCAATGCTCCGAACCGAACGGGTTTCCGCAGGGCATTATCAGCGCCGAAATCTAAGTCTGAGGTTCTAGGCCACACGGCTAGCAAACCACTCGCTTCCACAATCTTGGGGAGCCAGTACAGACGAAAGGGGCACTAGAATAGAAATTGCTCATTTTTTATTCTGTTCAGGTGAGCGTTGTTTTTTTTGTTTTTCGGGTTTTTTTTTTTTTTTTTTAGCAACAAAAGGCATTCGTATGTCATGATTTAAAAGTTGTTAATCTTTTAGAAGTATAAACTCAGTCTCCTTTAAAGTAGTCTTCACGACTTAAAGGAGAGCGAGAATCCAGTCTGAGGACTAGGGCCTCGGAGGCTGTAATTCGTGCCGAAAAGTTGACTTTGGTGCGTTATGATCGCCCTTAACCCGGCCCCGAACGCCCGGAACCGGTGCTCAGCAGGAGCCCCAGGTGAGCGGTCCAGATTTTACACGTTCGGGTGGCCGGATGGTAAATGTCAGTAGTGAAGGGTTAAGTGATCTGTCCAAGGTCACTGAATGAGCCCGCGGGCGGTGCCCGGAGGAGAGAATCGCCCATCTCACGGTCATCCTTGGAGGTGCCCGCTGGTACTTCAGGAGGGCTGTGTTTTGAACAAACATTTAGTTCTTATTAATCAGCTCATTCCCCCACTGAGTAGGTGCCTCCCAAGGCTGGGGTGGCAGGGAGTGGCTGGGATCAGGTCACCGGGACTTGAAGGAAACTTCTCCAGATTGCCAGGCAAACTGAGGCTAAGACAGGTGAGTCCCCAGTCCAGCTTTTTAGTAAATTGTTCTGCAGTTTTAGGTTCCTTTTCCATGGAATAGGGATAATGATTTCTGTCTTACTTACCGTGCAAGGCCATCGCGAGGATTAAGTGTAAATGCTGACACTACAGAAATATGAAATAATACTTATCACCAGTGTCTACAATATGCACGGAGAATGTTAGCACAATCAGAAAAGAACCAGAACAACACAGCAAAAATCCACACACCCAACGATCAGCCTTAACCCTCTGCCTCGTCTCGAATCCATTTTTTTAAATTTAGATTTTATTTATTTATTTATTTTTAGAGAGAGGGGAAGGGAGGGAGACAGAGAGGGAGAGAAACAGCAATGTATGGTTGCCTCTCACATGGCCCTCACTGGGGACCTGGCCTGCAACCCAGGCATATGCCCTGACTGGGAATCGAACCGGCGACCCTTTGGTTCTCAGCCCGCACTCAATCCACTGAGCTACACCAGCCAGGGCTCAAATCCATTTTTTCTAAGTGAAACAAAAATTGCATATAAAATTAAAGTCCTTTGTATCCTTCTCTCCCTCTCTTCTTCCTCCCCAGAAGTAACCACTACCCTCTCCTGAATTTTTTTATCAGCCATGAGTATATTTTAATACTTTTACTATGTATATGTACATAACTGCATCTAGAAACAATACATAGAAATTCACCAGACACAGTGTTGCTTTACTAATTGTTTTGAACTTTATCTAAATATTATGCTTTAGGTAACCTTCTTCAACTTCCTTCTTAAGTTAATGCTGTGTTTATGAGAGCTATCTAGCCTGACGTCTGTGCTCTTAGTTCATTTATTTTAGCTACATGGGATTCCACAATATACATAGCTCATAGTGTACTTACTAATTCTCATATTGATGAACATTTAGGTTTTTCCAAATATTTACTCTTACACACAGCGGTTCATTGAATGTGACATCTCCCTGTGCGCATGCACATAGGTTGCTATGTGGCACTGATTTTCCAAACTTCTTTTTCTTTTTTTTTCTTAAATGCAAACCCTGGTAAGAAAGAAATTTTTATGGCCCATTATATGAGGTGGGCAAAAGTAGGTTTACAGCTGTGAGTATGAGAAACAGAGTTTATTCTTGTATTATTATTATTATTTTTTAAGATTTTATTTTTATTTATTTTTAGACAGAAGGGAAGGGAGGGAGAAAGAGAGGGAGAGAAACAGCAATGTATGGTTGCCTCTCACATGGCCCTCACGGGGACCTGGCCCGCAACCCAGGCATATGCCCTAACTAGGAATCGAACTGGGACCGCTTGGTTCCCAACCCGCGCTCAATCCACTGAGCTATACCAGCCAGGGCTATTCTTGTATTATTATTGATTGTTGCATTATTTATTTGTATTACACCTGTAAACCTCCTTTTGCCCACCCCTTATAAACTGAAACAAAAGTTTCACAAACCATTCTCATATTTTCTACTCCATTTCATTTTTAAAAACATTCTGGCCATCCAGAGGCAGATCCAGGTTTTGTGTGGCCTAAAATTTATAGAACTTGGGGCTCTTCTTTAGAAAAAGAATACGAAATTAGTAACCAGGCCTTAGAAGAAGCTTTTTGGGCAAGGGGTTCTGAAGCTTAAGCTTCATTAGCCACAGGGTAAATTCCCTTCTGAGCAGACATTAGATGGATTTAATGACTCATGAATAATAGGTCTCCACCAGCAGTTTGATAAACATTGCTGCATACTTAAAAGTGAGCTGGCTGGCCCGGCTGGTGTGGCTCAGTGGATTGAGCGCAGGCTGGGAACCAGAGGGTCCCGGTTCGGTTCCCAGTCGGGGCACGTGCCTGGGTTGCGGGCCGGGTCCCCGGTGGGGGCCGTGTGAGAGGCAGCCATACATTGCTCTTTCTCTCTCCTTTCTCCTCTCTCTGAAAATAAATAAATAAAATCTTAAAAAAAAAAAAAGTGAGCTGGCTGTGTCATAAGATGAGAACATTTCAACTTTGAGTTTTGATAAATGTTACCAACACCACAATCAAGATACAGTACTTTCTGCCCTGGCTGGTGTAGCTCAGTGGATTGAGCAAGGGCTGCGAACCAAAGGGTCACTGGTTTGATTCTCAGTCAGGGCACATGCCTGAGTTGTGGGCCAGGTCCCCAGTAGGGGCCACATGAGAGGCAACCACACATTGATTAAAAAAAAAAAAGATACAGTACTTTCCAATCATTCCTAAGAGCTCCCACCTGCCAATCTTCAGCCAGCCATTGCTCTGCTGTCATTAAATTAGTTTTGCCTTTTCTAGAATTTCAAATAAATGGAATCATACACTACGTACTCTTTTGCAGCTGGCTTCTTTCACTTGGTATGATTTTGAGATTCATCCATACTGTTGCACTCAGCAGTTTGTTCCTTTTTGTTGCTGAGTAGTATTCCATCATATTATGAAGTTTGATCCATCACAATTTATCTAGCCACCTGCCAAAGTACATTTGTTTTTTTCTTTTTGCTGTTATGAATAGAGCCACTATAAACATTCTTGTACAGGTTTTTGAGTGAACATATGCATTTATTTCTAGGGCAAATACCTAGAAGTGGAATTTCTAGGTTATGAGTAAATAAATGTATATGTAATTTGATATGAAACTACCAAACAGTTTTCAAGAGTAGCTTTCCTACCAACAATGTACTCCAGTTGCTTTGCATCTTCTCTAGCACTTGGTATTAGGTTTTTTTCACTGTTGTTTTTTGTCATTCTAAAAGGTATCTCACTATGGGTTTTTTATATCAGTTTTTGTTTTTCAATGACAGATGACATATAATATTAGTTTTGGGTGTACACCCCTGTGAGTAGACACTATGTAATCCCGTGCCCATCTGACGTCATACATAGTTATCAGAGTATTACTATATTCTCTACGCCATACTTTACCTCTCCACGACTATTCTGTAACCACCTTGTTCCCTTCCCCTTCTTCACCCATCCCCCCAACCCCCTCCCATCCGGCAACCGTCAAAATGTTCTCTGAATCTACGAGTCTGCTTCTGTTCTGCTTGTTTTGCTTTTTAAATTGATAGATATGTACTTATTGCCATTTTATTGTTCATATTTTTTCTTTCTCTTCTTCTTAAAGAAGGGCCTTTGACATTTCATGTAATACAGGTTTAATGGTGATGAACTCCTTTAGCTTTTTCTTGTCTGGGAAGCTCTTTATACATCCTTCGATTCTAAATGATAGCTTTGCTGGGTAGAGTAATCTTGGTTGTAGGCCCTTATTTTTCATTTTGCTGTGGTTTCAATTTGTATTTCCCCAATAGCTAATTGTGTAGGACATCTTTTAATGAGCTTATGTACCACCTAGGTATCTTCTTTGGTAAAGTGCCTGTTCAAGTCTTCTGCCCATTTTTAAACGGGGTTGTTTGTTTCTTGCAATTGAGTTCTGAGAATTCTTTACATATTCTGAATGCAACTCCTTTCTGGATATGTGATCGACTATTGAGGACATTTGTAAAGTAGGGAGTGTCATCAGGCTTGTCAAACACTGTCCTGTATTGTAAGATACAATGTCGTGATCAAGATCCTACCCCTTTTCTTAAAATGTGTGTGTGTTCACGCAAAAGAGAGACAGAGACAGAGAGATAGATATTGATTGTGTAGTTTTCCTTTACCTTCCTTTGGTATCAGCACCAAATACTGGCTTTTATGTACTTATGTGTTCAGAATTTATAGCATTTAAAAGATTCAGTGAAACTAATTCACACGCCTCCAAGCAAAATCCCTCTTCTTTTGTTGCTTCTAATTTGCTTGATCGGAAAACTAGATGAATTAGTTAAGACTCTTTCAGTGCAGTCACCACCCAACTCAAACAGGCTTAAGCAAAAAAGTTAATTTATTGCTTCCTGTAACTGAAAGGTCCAAGAGTTTTAGTCATAACTGGTTCTAGGGGCCCAAATGATAACATCAGAACTGGGTTCTCTTTCTCCCTCTCTCTGCTCCGCTTTCTGCATCAGTTTCACTTCTAGCTGGATTCTCCCCCATGATAGCCCACACCAGCCCAGCCTTACCCCTGGACCACGTAGCAACCCCAG